>PVJI01017103.1:0-36556 GCA_004026765.1 Micronycteris hirsuta | reverse complement strand
TCGGGAAATTCTCCATCATTATGTGTTCAAATAATTTTTCAATTCCTTGGATTTCTTCTCCTTCTGGCAGCCCTATGATCCGTATGTTGGGACATTTACAGATGTCCTGGAGGTTTCTGAGCCCCTCCTCCATTTTTTGAATTCTTGTTTCTTCATTCTTTTCTGGTTGGATGTTTTTTTCTTTCTGCTGGTCCACTCCGTTGATTTGAGTCCCAGTTTCCTTATCTCTGTTGGTTCCCTGCAGATCTCTCCTCATTTGTTCAAGCAATTTCAATAATTTTTCGTCGAATTCTGAAAGCATCCTTATTACAAGGGTTTTGAACTGTGCATCTGATAGGTTGGCTATCTCTTGGTCAGTTAGCTCTGGGGCTTTGATCTGTTCCTTTCTTTGGGCCATTTTTTTCTTCCCTCAGTGCGCCTGTTACTGTAAGGGGGGTGGAGTCTTGGGGATCCCCTGTGCAGGGAAGTTCCCGGTAGTTGTGCTGTGACGTAGCCTCTGGGGGCGGGGCCTGAGCGCACAATGGCGCCTTCTCCGCTCTCCGCACCCACACCGCCTCCTGCAAGCACTTCGGGCCCCTCTGCGCTGGCTCCGGGGGTCACTCCGGGGTCGGTGGACGGCTGCACAGCTCCAATCCCCCGCGGGTCTCCCCAGTGAACTCTCCTGTGAGGCTGGTAGTTCCTCCGGCCGCGGACTCCACCTCCACAGGTGCTCTCAGTCTGCACCGAAGGGTTGCGCCCTGCTTTCTCTCCCGGTTTCTCTGCACACGAATGCAGACCTGCCGAGTCCACCAGTCTCGGCCCCGCTGGGTCCGGATGAGCCAGGCGCTGGCCGCGCTTAGGTCAGGCCCCCCGTCTGGGTGTGCAGCCCCGCGGGACCGCCCCTCCCACCGCGGTCCTGCTGTCTGCTCACCAGCTCGCTGCGGGGTCGCCGAGCACTGTCCCTCCGCCCTGTTCTTCCCGGCTCACCAGACTGGATGAATGTATCCTCTTTAATTCCTTGGTTGTCGGACTTCCTCTCAATTCGATTTTCTGTCAGATCTGGCTGTTTTTGGTTGGGTAAATTTCTGGTTTTTTCCTTGTTTGGTTGTGCAAGGAGGCACGGCACATTCACCTATGCCGCCATCTTAGGAAGTCTCTGACTTCTGAATCCATCCAAGATCATCTGCTTTAAAGCCCATCCCTGTGTCCTGTCTTTCTCTCTGCCCAGAGCTGATCCTCCTCCTCCAACTCTATTTTTAAATACATCACATTTCACTCACTCACTCACACTCACTCCCTCACATCAAACAGGTTTTGGGAATTTACTGAGCTATGCAGATGAAGCTAAAGTATCCACAAAGTACCCTGCTGACATATCCCACCTTTGAGCTGGTCCAGCTAAGAAACAGCTAGTTTTCTGATGGGCAAACTGAGACTAGACCCCTAAGGAGACTAATTCTTTTACCTCTGTCATCCTTGGGCCTCTGGTCTTATCTGTACCTACTGGCTCCTTGAATTTGTATCCTGTTTGGGGCCTCTGCCAAGCGTGTGGGCAGGATCATGTTTTGGGCAGAGCAGCCCAGTGACTTAAGCAAACACCTCAAGGCTGAAGACAGAGAAGTCTTCGCCTCCCAGCCCTGCAGTGGCAGGTTAGACCTGGCCCCGTGGCTGCCAGCTTCATGAGTACATGGGGACCAGAAGGGCTATAGAAGCTCCAGAAGAGGTGGATTCTCACCTCTCTCCTCCGGGAAGCCAGGGGCTCAGTGTCCCAGCGGGAAGTATCTTAGGCTGGTCAGGAGACAGGGGAGACAAGGTGAGTAGGGTGATGCCAACCTGTGTCCAGTCTTTCAACTCAGGGACCTGAGCTCCTGCCACGGGCCCGGCACTGTGCCAGGAGCTGGGGACACAGGACCCACGAAAGCCCGTCTTTGGGAGGTCAAGGTGCCGAAAGGAACAGGCAGAGAGGTTTTGCAGCATACACATAATGCCAGAGCTAGGGGACAGTCAGTTGAAAGGAACCTAAGGGTGGACGCTGAAGTGTGAAGACTAAGGACAGGCCCCATCTGGACAGTCAGTTCTGAGTTGGCCAAGACCCCCAAGCATTTGAGGTCCTAGGAAAGGGAGTGTCACAGATCCATAGAATGGGGAGAAAAGGAAGCAGCCTGAGAGTTCATCTAAGTCACTTCCCTCCTTTTATAGATGAAGGAACCCGAGGCCCCAGAGATTCGAGGGGCAGAGAATGACAAAGCTGAGTTCTTCCTCACCCTGGGTCTCCAGCTTATCCCTCCAGCTTGGCCCTGGAGGGCAAACCAAGCCCTCCCGCCACAAAGGTGGCAAGAGGTTACTTGGGGACATTTCTGGCTCCCCATTCTTAGTGTCACTCAATTGTTCCCAGAGACTTGTTACTCTCCTGAGGTGGGCATGTGCTGGCTGTAGGGCGCAGCCAGCTTTGCTGAGGGACAGGTCTGGGGGAAGCAGGTCTGCAGTGTCAGGGGCCGGGAGCTTGGTAGGATAGTGCTCCCTGGTGTGCTGGCCTGTGGCTTCCAGGCAGAGGAGGCGATTCTGCTCAGAACCAGAAATGGCTGGCCTGGGTGAGGGTGTTCCAAGTGGTTCACACTGCCCTGGGAATGCCGAAAATGACGCTGGAGGTGGGGAGGGGGTGAGTTCCAGGCTACTAGTGTTGACTGACAGGACTCCTGGCTGCAAGGCCTTGGGGCCTTAATCCGAAGGGGCGACCTGGATCCCCAGCTCAGGCAGAACAGAGGTAAGTGGAGAAACGTGGAGTTGGTGATCCAGGGTTCCAGGGCCTCATCCTATCTCCAGGGTCTAGCTTGGGTAGCACGAGATTTAAATCAGAAGGTGTTTTGTGACCTTGGGAAAGTCATAAGAAAATGATACCTTCTCATTTCCCCTTTCTTATTCCACATTTGCCAAGGAAAGAGTAAAACAGGAACATACCTGTCACCCACTGCCCGGGCCAGTCCACCCAACTCCTCCCCCCGTCACCCTCGACCACACAGGCCTCTTCTCTGGGTACCGACAGCCACACTCTCTGGACTCCACTACCTGCAAGGTGGGGTGTTCTGGGCCTTCCAGGTTTGTCTCCACAACAGATCTTTGAGGTCAGGGACTATGTCCCGTGCACTTGAGAGCACAGGTACTATGTCACATCAGGGTAGAGTGGGAAGAACAGAATTTAGGCTGAAATCCTCACTCTGGGTTGCTAGTCATGTGACCTCTTTGAGGTTTGGTTTGCTCCTCTGTGAAAGGGGACATGTGGCAGAGAGAAAGTGCTTTTGTCAGGCCAGCCCCTTTCCTTCGGAGACGTGCAGGTGTCCCTCGATGACCGCACATCCACTCGCTTCTCTCCACCGGCTCTCCGGTCCCCACTGCCGTCAGCCCTTCCGCCACACCCTGGCCAGCGGCCGCCCTTTTGCACCCCGCACGACGAATGACCGTTACCCCCGCTCCCAGGGGACCGGGAGTGTTGAGGTCCCACCCGCAGGTTTTGCCTTCACAGTCTCCCAGGGATGCAGCCAACTGGCAAAACGGGACTGGGGAGGCTCTTTTCCTGGGCTGCTCTAGCAGAGCAAAGCCCTCATAGCATTACCTGCCCTGGGGCCTTGGAGCCCCCGCCTCCCTGCCCCTTCTACCTCTGGGAGGTACCAGGGAGGGAGGGGGGAGCGAGGGTGTGTGTGTCCACAGCATGTGCTGGGCCAGAGCAGGCGAACTTTTCTAAAAGGGACTGGGACGTGGAGCACGGCTACCCCTTCCTTTTCTTCCCTCCCCACCCCCACGTTTCCTCATGACCCTCTGCCTGTGGCCCTCTGCGGGCTCTGCGGCAGCTGGCCGTCTGGGGGGGTGGGATGAGCCCTGTTGACCTCTAGGTCTGGGACCCTTCTGCCTGAGAAATAACCCAGACTCTTTAGGGCCAGATCCACAGCACGTGGGGCAGCTTTGCAAGAACAGAGTCCGTCAGCTGGAACGGTCCTCAGTTCAAGGGAGGCTGGAGGGGAATGTGTCTCTCCTGAGGTTATTCCCCCCCCGCCCATGCACTATGTCTGGGGGACTAGTCCAGGAATTTATCAGTGCCCCTCCCTGAAGTAAGCCTCCTATTGCTGTGTGCGCGTGCGTGTGCGCGCGTGTGCGTATGTGTGTGTGTGTGTGTGTGTGTGTGTGTGTGGAGTGGTTAACCCTTCAAGGTCAGGGCACTCCGCACCCTGATTCCTCCGCATCCTTTTCTCTCCTCTCAGCAGCCTTGCCCAGGACTATTCACAAAGGTCTAAGCTGGAGCTGGGTGCATGGTCAGGGATGAGTTGTCAGCCCTAGACAAGGCGCTTGTCCACTCTGGGTGAGGGGCTGTGACCAAGCCAGGGCCTTAGCCTGGGACACACTCAGGGTTCCTGAGTCCCCTCAGCCCTCACTAGCCAGAGCCCATTCTCTCTCTCTGGGGGTCACAGGGATGTGAGACATGCATGGAATTCCCTGAGCACGTGGTCCCTGTGGGAGGGTGCAGGAGGGAACCAGGACCTCTGCTGGGGCCACTTCTTTGGGTCTTCCTGCGCAGCAGGCAGAAGGGCATGATGGATGCTGGCCGAGTGGCTCTGGGGTCCAGGGTTCAAGAAGTTCACGTGCTAAGCCCCAGAGCGCAGAGGACAGACACAAGCACGTTCTGAGGAGCCCTCGGGACGCCCGGGTTGGCTGGGCAGCTCCGGTCGGCCCCCTGGGCTGCGCTCTGGCCTGGGCTGCTTACAGAGGCGCATTGTTCCCCGGGAGCCTCTTGAGCACTTAGCTCGTCTCGTCCTGCCAGGACATTCATTGGCTGTGATTCCCGCTGAAGGCATCTTAGGGGACAGGCAGGGCGCCAGGCTCGCGGGCAGGACACCAGCTCCTCTGCCAAGCAGAGTGCTCATCGGCCTGCCATGTGGCCACTGTGACCACGGGGGCTGCATGCTGAGGGCAGCGGCAGGTCTGCCGGGGAAGTTCTGGCACTGCTGCCGGCCCTGGTGAGCACGCTCTGTAACCAGAGGATCTGGGCTTAGTTCTGGCTCCCCAGGGACAAGCTGTGTGATTATGAACGAGTTACGGAACTACTCTGATGTCTCAGTTTCCTCGTCTGCAAAGTGCCTCCCGCCTCCAAGTGATGTTGGGGAGAGTAAACAAGGTAATGCACAAAAAGCACTTGGCACAGAGTCTGGCACTCTCTAGAGGGCTTATCCTGTCGGCACTGTCCTTTCTATTACACCCTCTCTGTATCCAGCTTGAAATGTTCTCCCTTCCCTCTCTGTTCTCCAAGTCATTCAGCTCAAGCCACACCTCCTCCATGAAGCCCACCCTGTTTTCTCCAATTGTACCCACACTGATATAGTACTCTCAGGTGATAACTATAGCGAGACACTTGAGCACATTCTCTTAGGGATTTTGCTCTCATAGTTTACAAGATGCTACCTTACTTTGGAGAGGGAAGCCGATAATTTCCTGGACTAGACCACAAAGTATAGCACCTGGGAAGGATTTGAGTGTTTTGCTTCTATTTTGTCCTTCGTGGAGCAGACTGTACCAAGCATACTAACTGAGTGCTTACTTGTTGCCTGAACACAAGCACTCTGGGTCCTGCCCCAGGGCAAGTAAAAGACCTATCATTTCCTGAGGTTTCGGCTTTGCTTTGTGAGGTCCAGGGGTTCCAAAAAGGTACTTCAGTTGCAGCCACACCCCACCAGCTGGTGCGATACTATGGTTGTGACTTACCCACATTCTGCGGGTCTGAGTTCCCTCCCTGGCTACCGTTTTCTGTGCTTAGGCATCAGAGTCTCTAGGGGTCTCTGAGTAGGTTTTTCTGGTCCAAACTAATCCTTACCATCTATTTCCCACCGCCATGGAGAGAGGACCCCTCCTAAGAATTCTGCTCTGCCACTTCCCGAGGTCCAACCCTGGAGGGCCCAATGTCCCAGTGCACATTGTGACCAGCAGCCATGCCACGTGTCACCCAGAAGCATGAGTGGTGGCTTCTCTTCAATCTGGGTCACGTTGTGTTGTCCCAACCCTGGTGGTACTGTGGTGCAGACTGTCTGCCCTCAGAGACGGCATTTATGATGGGGCACTTGGTGGCAAGATGGACTCCATTCCCCGTCCCCTTGCAGTGAGGGACCATGGGACTGAGCCCTCCCAGCGAGGCGAGCCACTTCCAGGTCCGAGCCTGATGGTGTTGGGTGTGTCTCCTCCTGCCATGCTGGTGACTCTGCTTCCGCAGGTGATGACAGTGGCCTGGTAGATGGGAAAGCAACAGATGGGAGGCACCTGCGTCTGTGAGTGGCATTATGAAGGCATGACCCCACCAAGCCGGACGAGTCACCTGAGACTGTTGTATGAGAGAAAACCGCCCGTGTTCTGCAAGCCGCTATGCCCGGGTTCCACCACCACACTGGATGGACTTTAGTCTTCAGCACACACAGGCCCTGAGTGTAATGAGAGCACAAACCCTTGAACTTCTGCCTGCAGTCCTGCACCTCGTCTCTCTAAGGGCTGGACCAATCCCCTGGGCTTGTCTTGGAAAGAGCCCATAGAGGTCCACTTCCTGGGTTTTCCTTCTCTGTTCCAGAGACTTGTCTACAGGGATGCTTCCATCTTGCCAACAGATGTCTAGAAGGCTCATCGGACGCACGCAGACTCTGGATCCCAGTTTAGGGTGACTGGGACAGACAGCGCTGTGTGTCCGATAACGGAATCTGTGTAACTGGTACTAGCTTCAGTTAAGGCTAGCGTCCCTGATGAGGGCTCAGCCCACCTGCTTGGCTCAAAGTGAGACTAGCCAGGGGGTGAGGGATAAAGCTGTGCTACTAACCGAGGTTACGAAAAGAAAAGATGGTGCTTGAAGAACTTCTTGTATTTGCAGAGCACCTACGGGCCATTGAATGCCTTCACAGGCACCATCCCATCTCATTGTTGGCCACGGCCTGGTGACGTGGACGGAGCTCTCATGCCCATTCCACGAATGTGGAAACTGCGGGGGGTTACCGTCCCCCAGAAAGGCCGAGTTTGCCCCAGACCCCCGGGTTCCTGGCTTCTAGCCTTGGGCTCTTACCTCCATACCCTGCCAGGCTAAAAAGCGGTGTGTTTCGACTTGAGCTCCGGAAGTGGTAGGCAGTGTGGACGACACTGAGAAGGGCGTTTCGCTGACTTGGGGCGAACCACTGAACCAAGCCAGGCATCAGTGTCCTCTTCTGTGCAGAGGAAGGACACTCCTGCCATTCACAGACCACGTGGAGGGTTTATTGTCCTTCCCACACACCTTGTCTCCGTGCAAGTCCTGCTCTCATTCCAAGACTGCACGGTAAACTGGTCTGCCTGGGGCGAACCGCACTTGTCTGTCCCGAGAGAAGTCCTCAGCCCAGGGAGACTTTTACCTGGAGTGGCCCCACCACGCCAGGTGCTTGGGTGGAGTGCAGGATAAAGGGCCAGTGGAGAAGGAGGGTTGGTTTGACCCCAGTGCCCCTGATTTTGCTACCCCACCAATTATACAAACACAGCCCTGTGCACCCAACACGAGCATACCCACGTGTCAAGAGCCACAGACTCTGGGCCCCATTGACTTCTATGGAAAAACAGCATGCAAGATTTAATGTAGATACAAAGAAGAACTTCCTGGGGTGAGGGTATTAGATCATAGCCCAGACAGTGTGGAATCTTCTGAGAGTCTCTACAAATGTAAAAGAAATGCTTATCCCTCTGATTGTGGGGGTGAGGGTGGGGGTGGGGAGACCCTTGAACTGGACTTGTCCAGAGGAAGCCAGAGAAGTAAAGCATGCAATCCCTACTGGTGAGTGCCTTCAAGCCCAGGCAGAAGGAAAAACAATAAAAGAACTAAGTAAGGGGTATCGTGTACCTAGGGATGAATAGGAGAAAAGAAGAGAATTCCGGGCTTGGAATATAGCATCAAGGAGGCTTACTTGCTGGTCGGGCAGTGAGTCATTAAGGAAGAAGGGCCCTCAGAACAGGGAAAGGGGAGAGCGCTGTGAGATGCAGCACTCTCTGTGTCCGGTGGGCCAGGGGTGTCTGGCATGGCCGGTGGGTCTACCTGGGCAAGGGAGCTCAGGGGACAGAGCAGGAGGGGAAGCCAGGTGGGGGCGGTGGGAGAAGGGGACCCACCCCTCTGCTCACTCAGCCAGACTCTGCCAGGTCAAATGAACCAAGTCCCTGTGAGAGGGGCTGAGAGGGCCCTAAGGAGGGAGGATGGATGATTCCCTGATGCTTTAATTCTTTTTATTTCCACATCTTATTATACCAAATTTTAAACATACAGAGAAGTTGCAAGACTTCCACAGTTTGTACCACGTACCAGTTACCTAGATTCTACCGTTAACACGTTATGTGGGCTTTGTCGGGTATCTGTCCAATTGCCCATCCCTCCACCCACCCACTCACCCTTCTTGGTTTTGGATGCGTTTTAAAGTAAGGTGCAGACAGCAGGACCATCTAGGCCAACACTTACGCATCTTCTCATTAACAAAAGTTCGATATTTTTCAGTTATGTCTTTCTTTTGACATAAGTTTTACATACGATGAGTTGCACAAATCTCAAGTGTGCCAAGTGTGCCAAGTGTAAGTGCTGACAGATGTCCACAACTGTGCAGTCCAAACCTCATCAAGGTGCAGAACGTAGTGATGGCTCCAGAAAGTTCCCTCATGCCCCTTCCCAGTAAATCCCCACCCCACCCCCTCAGCAAGTGTCCTGATTTCTTATTACAGACGAGCTTTGCCGGTTCTGTAACTTCACTTGTATGAATGAAATCATATGTATAAAACAATATGTACTCTTAAACAGGCTTCTTACCCTTGGCATAATGACTTCACATTCTTTGGGAAAACGTCTGTTTTTATACAAAGTCCAAAGTTATTTTGTTTTTTTTTTTAAGACTTTTTTATTTTTATTTTTATTTATTTTTAGAGAGAGGGGAAGGGAGGGAGACAGAGAGGGAGAGAAACAGCAATGTATGGTTGCCTCTCACATGGCCCTCACGGGGACCTGGCCCGCAACCCAGGCATGTGCCCTGACTGGGAATCGAACTGGGACCCTCTGGTTCCCAGCCCGCGTTCAGTCCACTGAGCTACACCAGCCAGGGCCTTATTTTATTTTTTTTTAAAAATATTTATTTAGCCCTGGCTGCTGTGGCTCAGTGGATTGAGCGCGGGCTGCGAACCAAAGGGTCGCTGATTCGATTCCCAGTCAGGGCACACTCCTGGATTTCCGGCCAAGTCTCCAGTGGGGGCCATGTGAGAGGCAACCACACATTGATGTTTCTCTCCCTCTCTTTCTCCCTCCCTTTGCCTCTATCTAAAAATAAATAAAATCTTTAAAAATATATTTATTTAATCCTCATCTGAGGTTATATTTATCGATTTTTTAGAAAAAGGGGAAGAGTGAGAGAGAACATCGATGTGAGAGAGAAACATGCTCCGACTGGGGATCAAACCCCCAGCCTGTCGTGTGCCCTGACCGGGTATCCACCCACACCTTTTGGTGTGCAGGACGATGCTCTAACCAGCTGAGCTCCCAGCTAGGGCAGAACTTTTTTTTTTTAACCATCCAAAAACAGGTCCCCAAATCTAATCTTCATTAACTGTGTTTCTAAGGGCACGGTCAACACCTCAGCACACCCATTCTGTTTGTCCTTGACCAGAACAGGTAAAGTGGGCTGGGCCCAGAGTGATCTGTGAGGTGTGCAGGTTTCTTAGGCCCTAGCCTTCTCTTTCTGCTACGAACTGCCCTTCAGGGACCCCTGCCCCCGTTTGAGATCCTTTTCCCACTCCAGGCACTTAGGGCTCTGCCTTCCTCACACCCCCTCCCCCACCCCCAGCTCAAACCAGAGGATCTGATAACCAGCCATTTACACTAGAGAACTGATAGTCGGGTTACACTGTAACTGGACCGCCTTCCATGGAGGTGCTGCCTCCACCCGGGACAGAGTCGGCCTGATGTTATCTCCCCAGTGCAGTGCCGTTCCCACTTCCTCTGACACTCCCTACAGGACAGGGAGCCCTGAGGGCAGAAGCCCTGCCGTGCCTAGTGGGTAGTCCCGTGTTCCTTTAAAAGACGTAGACTTTCAGTCATTCTTAGAATCAGCCCATAGATACAGCATGGAAGGCTTAAACCTTCGATGATGTAAAGTAGCGCTGCACTGCCAGGAACGGGCAGAGGGAAGGAACGACACAGTGGGTGCCAGGCCATGCCCTTCCCAGAGCAGAAGCCACAGTCACTGCCTAGAGCTGACACATAGAATATAATCATAATACATAAAGGTTTAACATTTTTGAAAGACCCAAAGGCAATGGTCAGAAGACCCAACATAATGAAAATTAGGTAGGTGGGAAGGGAGATGGGGACAGTTTCAGAAGTGTCCTTGAAGAATCGTGCATTTTCTCAAAAGTGCGTGTGAATGAAGCTCACTGCTCATTCTGCTCAGGTTTGCCTGGGATGCGAAAACACCCCGCCCAACACCTGCCGCATCACTGTGTAGAAGGCTCTAGGACATGCGCCATGCTTTTCCACTGGGCTTGACCCTCTCTGACTGCCCCCTACCTCCCACCCCTAAGGCACCTAGGCTGAGAGGCACAGCCTTTGGCCAAGGCATTTCAGGCCAAGTGAGAAATGGGAAATGTGGGGTCTGAGGAACCCAAAAACTTACTCTAAGTCCATTCTGCTAGCTCTGGAGGAAAAGCCAAGTTGGTCCTTTTATCAGGACGTTGGCTGTGCCATGTGGGGGTGCTTTGTGGGCTAGACTGCTTGCTGCAAACCCCACTTCTCACATAGCCCCCACTCCCGAGTGCGGGGACTTTCCTTCTGATCCAGCAAGTCCAGATCCTTTCCTGCCAGGCCTTCATGACATCAGGAGGCCACCACGGACGGGCCCGACACCTCGGGTAGGGAAGCCTGCCTTACCCCCTAACCTCCCAAGTAAGTGTTCTGTTTTCTGGCACAAATGGTGGGATTTTGATAGGCAATGGATGATCCTTCACACATCACGTTTAAATGTCCCTCGTTTTCCTGTGCTTTTTCCAAACCAGCACGGAAACCATCATCTTTGTCATCAGCAGCATTATTGGATAAGACATGCCCCTGTCTTCTGAAGCTGCTCTTCATCTACGGGGCCTGTAGAAGGCAGAGGGGAGAGCAGCTTCGAACTGGGGACTGGTCCTGTGGGACTCCAGTCTCAGCCCCAAATCAAGCTCTTCCTTTGAACAACCGGATTCTCCTCACTTTTGTTTTAGGACTCTACTCAGTCACCAAAGAAAGGAGTGACACCAGTAATGCACACTGTGGGTGTAAAAGGGGTTCCCCAGAAAGTAACCTCACTGGGTGGTCTGAGCGTGAATTCCTAGTGGGACAGGTCATGGTGGGTAGTCTCATCCCAGGCCTGCAAGTTCTTTAGTGAAAGAATTTTAAACCAGTCTTGTCTACTGTTCTCCTGCATCCAGGTCAACACACCTTTGAAATGCCAGAAGTAGTGCCCCACAAACGCGTAACTACCCTTAGCAAGCACATAATCATAACTATCCTGTAGTCCAATCCTCGCCTTGCTTTCTCCCACCTTCCTGGAATCTTCCTTATGTTCCTCTTCCTTAATTTCAAATGCATAAAAGATTGTTGTTAGTTTGGTTCAAATAACTCTTACAAAAATTCTCTATAGGTCTGGATGTTTCTTACATTGACAACACCAGTACTCCTGACCTGCCACCAGGCACCCCATCCTGTTCTCAGCTATTTAAGTGCACATGATAATACTGTCTTGGTCTGTGATCCCCACAGAAGGAAATATGCACCAGTAAACCTGCATTGAATTACTGGGATGCAACTCCTCTTAACCTTCCAGGGCATTCCTTCCTAGTTGGAGAAAGAAGGAAAGAAAGAAAGAAAAGAAAGAAAGAGAGAAAGAAAGAAAGAAAGAAAGAAAGAAAGAAAGAAAGAGCAAGCAAGCTATAGAAAGAAGGTGTGCAGTGCCTAAATCCAAGATGAAATTCCAATACCAGTGAAAGAGAGGTTATTCTGGGTTGGGGACTTTGTTGGTGCCCCTCAATCTGCAGTCACTTCCTATGGGTCCTACTGAATGGATGAACAAGCTGTAAATGTGTGTGTGTTTGAATGATTCACCTGAGTCACATCTTGCCAGTTTACCTCCCCCTTCTCTGGCAAAGGACAAATAGAGAAAGATTCTGCTAATACTGAGGGGGTTTAAAAAGTGGATGTCCATAGAATTGATGTCTATCAATAAGATCAAAAATATTGTTTTTGCGAATGACCTTGTTCAGAGAACTTTAGGTGTCCCGCCCTTCAGCAATCTAGCCCAGGCAGGCTGGGGAGTGAAGTGGACGGGGGCGGAGAGTAACATTCTGAGTAGGAGCCTGGAGGCCGCCTCAGCCTCACCTTGGCATGGTTCCCAGCCTGAAGGAAAGGGGGAGCCTTAAGGTGGGGGCAGAGCCTAGTCACCCTCCCACTCTCTGGAGCTCCAGCTGGAATATATCAGGCGAGCTGATGGGCATTCCTTCCGGGCTGCCCTGCGGCTTCCCAGGCGAGGACTGGCCCAATTAATGAGTACTGCGGACACTGCCTAGGGCGAGAGGCAGACCCAGGCTTCTCCGGACCCTGGGGACTTTCGACAGCTCTGCGGGTTTTCTCCTCTGCTGAGAGCAGTCCCCCCTCCAACTTTATGCTCCCCAAATACCATGCTTCTTAAAGTTTCATCATGCGCAGAATACACTTTCTTGTGTGTTAGCTATTTTTTTCTGCTTATAAAAGCAACTCTTCCTCATTGTAAAAATTTCAAACAAAATAGCAATGTGCAAACAAGAAAGCAAAAGCCTCCATAATGAAATTTACCTGAGATAACCAACCACAGCAGTTAAGCGTACACCCTTCCAGATCTTTCTGTAAGCATGCACAGACCATGCTATCTGTTTGCATGCACCTTTGCTCACGTGGTCTCCTCCTGCTTCCTGGAATACCCTTCTTTTCCTTCTGCTGGTCTTACTTGCACACGTTTTCCCTCCGTCATCCCTCAGCCTGAACTCGGTGCCCCTCCCTCCAGCCCTGGGGCCCCTGCCCAGTGAATGCTCAATTCCTTGTTGACACTCTGTCTTCCCCACTAGAGTATAGGTTAGTGGCCAAGAGGTGAGGGCCCGGGTGGAGCCCAGCGCCACTGGGAGCCCCATGCCCTCGGGCTCTGTTGGACTGTGCTGCTCACTTGAGTATTTTTAGCACCTAGCACATGACCTGGCACATTGTTGGCACTCATAGGTGTTTGTTGAACGAGCAAGGGAGTGAGTAAGTTCTGGATCACAGCGGATGTCTCCAGCAGGGGACTTTTGTGTGCAGAGCTACAGAGAGAGGCGACGCCCAGGAACATACCTCCTTCTAGCCTGGTCCCAAGAGCTGCCACTAACTTACAGCGGTTGTGTAACCTTGGGGACAGTCCCCACAGGATGTTGTGAGAGTAGGAATTTATGAAGTGAGGTTTCCTTCCAGCTCCCACCACCACTGAGGAAGCAAAGGGCTCTTTTTCCTCAAGCCCAGTCAGCGGAACATGTAGAGCTCAGGCCCGTCACAGAGCTGTCGTGGTCGGCTCCCCGGGACAGAGTCCCAGGTCCGCAGGCGGTGAGACGGCAGGCAGGTGCCCTGACCCTGATAGGCCCCTTCCTGTAACAGGAAATTGGAATGTTACTGATAACACCTACCTCCCAGGCTAGAGAGGACTACACGAAATTGGACTGTTAGAGCGCTTTGTAAATTAAAATAAACAATAACAACGCGGTAGCGTTCAGACAAGATCAGAGTGCTAGGAGATCTGGACCTTAGCTCTGCCCCTTGCTCCCGAGGTGGCTCTGGGCAGGTCACTTCCTGTTGCCTCATCTGTAAAGTTGAGGTGCGAGGGGAATGTGACCCTGAGTGGTCCCTATGGCCCCTTCCAGTTCTAACACTCTATGTTCAAAGTAAAATGTACTGTAAAATCAAACAAACAAGCAAGACCAGTTCCTCATACTATCATTTGACTGTGACCACAGAGGTCTTGGCCACCGGCCAGCACTGCCAGAGAGGGTCTCTCTCTCAGCAAAGCTCCTGAGCAGAACGGTGAAGATTGCAACCAGGAGGCCGTCATCGGGAATGCCCCTGACTCTGAATTTCTGTGCTGGGCCCCTGTGACATCACCTGATACTGCAAAAGCCTCAGCTAACTTCTGTGCTCAGAGAGGGATAGATGTGGCGATGGTGCGTGTGATGTGTTTTAAGGCTGGGATCAAATAGGCAAGTCCTAGAGTTTGCTCTTGGGGAGTGTGGGGTCGGGTGGGGATTGAAGATTGACAGGTGACCCTGATTTGGGGAGCAATGAAAGAACCCGGTGTGGGCGGGACCCTGCAGGCTTGGGGGGATGCTTAGGGTTTGGGTATGCAGAGGGAGGGTGTGTAACTGGGTGCAGAGGGTGGGGTGCCTGAGGACAGTGACAAGGCAAGGCTAGCTGAGGCGGAGCAGGCCATGTCTGGCCGACAGAGCATGCATTGGGTACATCGAGCACTTCCTTCCGGAGGGTACAGACACCACCCAGAAGGAGGACATTGGCAAGGACGTCTTTATTTGGAAGACACCTCCTTGGACACCAGAGAAGCTGAGTAAGTGTCTCTTCTCCTTGTCTCCCTGGGCGGGGCTATGGGCTATGGCAGGAGCACGGAACCTTCACAGCGAGGGTTTCACACTGGGCGCCTTGGCTTGTGGATCTTATCAAACTCACACGAGCGCTCTGGGACGTGGGGATCGCTAGCCCCACTTTATAAATGCAGAAACCAGGGCTCGGAAATACCAGGAGGCCACCCCAGCTCACACGGCTAGTTAGTGGCAGACCCAGAACTCCAGAATTCTCTCCCGACCCGAAGTGCTGATCAGGCTGCCCAGAACCCCCGCCTGAGCTGCGGCCAGTGGGCAGCAAGTCTGCACAGATCCTGACTTGTGGACTTGCAGGACCAGGGGTTGGGACTGCAGGACTCAGGTGGGGACCCCAGGCTGGAAGGGGTGGAGGACACTGAGGGTGTGTGTGCTGCTCATCTTTAAGTTGGGGGGGAAGTGCTTGAGCTGAGCTCCGTTTCAGGGGCTGAAATGACTCCTCAGAGACAGAGGCAGAGACTGGAAGGACAACAGGACAGCCTTGCACTCACTCGGGCCCCATCCAGCAATGAGACGTCATCATCAAACCGACAGCCAGTCTCTGCTTGTTAGGTGCCTGAGACCAAGTGACCCATCTGTCACTGCAGAAGCTGTCTGGCCAGGCAGTGTGATTTCACGTATTTTCTGGGGCTTTCTTGCCTCTACCTTGCCTGGCTTTCTGCTGCTCTGGGCCCTGATTGGGGGATGGTGGGAGAAGTTCACTTTCCTCAGTGGCCACATCTAAGGTCCTGGCTCAAGCCTGCCCCCTCTCCATCTGCCTCCTGCCTGATGTGGGCAGCATGGCCAGGTCTCAGCCTCTTTGCAGAGCCATTCACCTCCTATGTGGTCCTGTGGTCTCTTGGTGAGGTGTCCCATGAGCGGTGTTGCTGGACCACTGGCATCCAGGGTGCTTGTTAAAAATCAGCTGGTCGGGCCTCAACCCCCATCCTTGGAATTTCTGAGGACGGGACTTGGAGACCTGCACTCTAACAGGCTCCCTTGGAGAGTTCTTAGGAAAAGGAAGCCCAGAGCCACGGTGTCAGGTCATCACATGGTCCCTGCCAGGGAGGGACTATTCTCCCAGGATGCCAGGAAGGAGGCTGGGTTGGTGGTGGTAAGATAAGACCGGTTGAATGAGCAGAGTTTCAGAAACCCAGGCAGGAAGGCAGTGCCCTGGCTGGAGGCCCTTGAAGCAGAAAATCGCTCTCACACCTCCTGGTCCCCACCCCCATGCTGCCCCCACCTCAGGCTTCTTCACACAAGAGTTCTGTCCCTCAGCGGGCCCGCCAGGAACGCTCAGGTTCCGGTCCAAGGAGGAAATTTGAAGAATGGCTTGGATATGGGCCAAGAGGAGAGCCAAGGAAGTGAAGAAAGATATTTTTAGGATTACTTATTCCAGAAAAGGCTGAGGGGGTGCCTTATCTCCACCCAAGAACTTGGAGAGGCCTATTTATTCAACTCTTGACCCAACAGTTGGAGATTAGACATCAGCTGCAAGGACTGAGGTGAGATGAGAGGAAGGGACCAGTGAGGGGCTGCCACGGGCACAGGAAGAAGGCTGTGGAAGCTTCTGTGCTGGTGTTTTCTGAGGACAGTTTGTTCAGTTGTCCCTCAGACATGTTGTGGTGTCTACTGCACTTGCTCAGCACGAGGAAGAGAACCACAAACGGGGACAGGTGATCCCTGCCCTTCTGAGCTGAAGGTCAGGTGGAAAGTCCCTTCTGCCTGGAAATCATTTCTTCTTGTGGAGAAATCCACCCAGAACAGATACCTGGGTAGCAGTGGCATAGGCGTGGTTTTTGCCCAAACAGCCAGGCCTGGCCTGGATCCCTGAGGGGGATTAGGAGTGGAGGTGTGCCAGAGATCTTCGGCGGTGTGGATGGCGGTGCTCGGTGCTCTGAAGGCTGAAATGCCCTCCGTGGAGTTTCTCTCTACCCTGTGAAGACACCCATCCCCTGGGAGTGCCCCTCCCACGCCAACTTCTGTCGCTGCTCCTGCAGGGAAACATCTAGAGTTGATTGGCTGCCAGCTCTCAAGAATGTCACTGCTTTTCCGCAGGAGCCTCCTTATGTGCCGGCTAACAGGCCTGCTGGCGAGCTGAGCAGTGTGGGCTGCCCCCGGCCTCTGATGGTCCTGCTGGGGAAAGCTCCTGCCTCAGCGCCAGTGAACCCGCCTGACTTGCCAGGCGTGCGAGGTCCCCTCCCTGACACCCCTGTTTAGCGCTGGGTTCCTCAGCTTGGTTCAGGTTTCTCTGGGGAGCTGGAAGGGGTCAGGGAGCTGCTTCTGCTTTGCGCCCATCTCTAAATACATCAGCCATTCCACTATTTATTTTTGAGGGTTTCTGCAGCCCGGCACTGCCAAGGGGGTAAGAGGGAGACAGGAGAAACCTCTGTCACTGCTTCATAGGATACCCTGGATTTGCACACATGCAATAGTGAGAGAATGATTCAAGTCCAAAACCACGAGGAAATGGGAGCAGAAATGGGGCGCCCTAGGTCTGTGCCCAGGTCCTGTTCCTGAGTCACCAGTAACTGTGGTGACTTCGGGAACCTCTCCGGGTTCTCCGAACCTGAAATGGCAAGCGTGGGTACAGGGACAGACTGGCACCATGACTGTGCCTATAGGGCACTCATTACATGCAGGGAACGCAGCTAAATAGTTTATACAGTTACTTCATTTAAGCTTCCAACAACCCTATGAGGTAACACTGTTGGTCTTGCTGTTTTATAGAAGGAAAAATTGAGGCAAAGAGAAATGAGGAACTTGCCCACTAAGTGGCTGGATTTAGCCCCCGGCCAAGCTTATTATAGGAACCGTGAGCATGGCAGGTCAGCGGCTCTAGGGCCTGGGTTGCCTCCTGAAGTTTCCACTCCCAGGAACGCCTACCCCTCCTCAGCCTGGAAGCAGAACCCTTATGTCTCTCCACCCAGCACTGTTGCAGGGTGGCAGCTGGGCGACCCCCACTCAAAGGACTCCCCCAGGTCTTCTCATGAGGCATCCTGTTGCCTTGAGCCCCCATGTGATGGCTCGCAGATCAACTCCCTCGCTGTTTCCAAAGCATTCTCTCCCTCTGTTTTCCTGGTATTCTTCCCTTTTGCCAGATGAAGGGACAGAGCCTTGGGCGGGCTCAGATACTTGCCCAGCATCCTGTGATGGGTGGATGTTCAGCCCAGCACTCTTCACTAAACTGAGGGCCTCCATAGAAAGCCGTGAGGGCCCTGGCTGGTGTAGCTCAGTGGATTGAGCGCGGGCTGGGAACCTAAGGGTCCTGGTTCGATTCCCAGTCAGGGCACATGCCTGGGTTGTGGGCCAAGTCCCCAGTGAGGGCCATGTGAGGAGCAACCATACATTGCTGTTTCTCTCCCTCTCTGTCTCCCTCCCTTCCCCTCTCTCTAAAAATAAATAAATAAAATCTTTAAAAAAAAAAAAAAAAAAGAAAGCTGTGAGAGATTCTGGGTCCTTCCCCATCCTGGCACCTTCATGACTCAATGCTACTGTAGTCAGAATTCTCACAACTCAAGGACCAGGCACAGCTCAGCCTTGTTGAAGTCATTCGGTCATTCATGGATTCAGCCACATTCATCTGCCATGCTCAAGGAGTGGGGCCAGTTGTGGTACAGTGATGAACTTCCGGGGAGCTCAGAGAGCTCAGAGGCTGAGGTACAGAGGGACCAGGGAAGCAGATGGTGAGTAGGCAGTTAGAATACCAGGTGCTAGTGCCAGGCAGGCACACCCAAATTTGGGAGGGAAGAATTTCTTTCCTGGAGGAGGTGATGAGGCAAAGCCTAAGCTGAGACCAGAAGGAAGAATAAAAGTAGCTAGTGGGAGGGAGGAATGTTGCAGGAAGAGGTAACAGCATTTGGGAAGGCCCGATGGCAAAGGACAGCATGGTGCACCTGCTGCAGTGTCCTCAGCTCCACCCCAGGGTCCCTCAACCCACATCCCTCTATCTCCTACTCCTAGGGTGCCTGGCTCTCTACTGCCCCTCCAATGGGCAAGCCTGGGTGTGGACAACATTGCATCCGCCTGCCTACTGCCTTGGCACAGAAGTGCCTGGCGTGAATGCTGATTATTTCCCTCCAGGGGTAACTGGAGAAGACAAGGCAGGTGAGGTGGCAGGTACAGTAACCAGGAACATCCTGGCACTGGCTCTGTCCTGGAGCTGGTGGAAAGCCTTTGTCCCCATGGCCTGCAATGGGTTTCAGGAGAGAGCTTCAATATTTGCTGCAAACAGAGGCACAAAGGATGTGGAGGGCTATTGTGGGCTCTCCAAAGAGGAGTTAATCCTCGGGAGATTGGCCTTGAGCAGAAGGGGTTCAAGTGCTGGGCGGGCCGCTGGGGGTGTTGTCATTTATGAGCAATTGTAGGAGATAATAGCACAGAGGGAGACAGTCTCTATGCAGGTGGAGGGAGGTGGTAAAAGGCATGCCCCAGAGGGGGTGGAGGTGGTGGTGAAGGGGGACAGCACCTGTCCCGACAGCTCAGGACACATCAGGCACTTCCCCCACCACTCCCAATCTCTGTGGCTAGAATCTGCAGCTCCCTCCAGGTATCCTGGACTGCCTCTTCAGCTGTCCTTTGCCTAGGGGGCCACTTGAGTCTGGGGGTGTCAGCCAGGGCTCTCGGGCCTCTCTTCCCTGGCCCTCTCTTCAGCTCTTTCTCTCTGGGCCTTTTTTTTTTTTTTGGTTCACTGAACATAGACAAGTCATTTCTTGGCTCCAGGGGGCCAAAGAAAGGAAAGCAGGGTGTATTTGCATATCATTAGCATAAAGAGACTCTATTTGCATGAGTCTCTTTTCAGCTCCCCACTCCTCCAAACCTGTCTCATCATCTCTGAACACGGCGCACACGTGTCCTATCTAGTCACTAGGACAAGCGAAGTCTGGGGCAGCCGTGCAAAGGGAGTTGGTGAAGGGCCTTTCCGTAGGTCCCTTCCTGGGAATGGAGGGAAACAGCCAAGTGAGAAATCTGTCATCCAGGAGTGAGAGGGGTGAAGACTCCAGCTCTTCAAGCTTTGTGTAAGCTCAGGGGGCTCTGCACGACCCCCTCTCTCCAGACTCCTCCACGGGCACAAAAGCTGGGGCTGGAACAAAGAGGAGGAGGGGAGACTGGGCACTGGTTCACATTACAATTTGCGTAATTCTAAACCATTGGCTTGGCCGGATTACTCAGTTTTCCAGAAATTTTCAAATTCAATCTTTTTGCTTCCTAAATGTTCCTCTTTCTTGGGGTTTTCTTTCCTTTGCTTCCTGACAGCTTCCTAAAATGAGGATCTGCTTCCTTTCCAGGAGTTGGAAGAGGGCTGGGCTAGCAGGGTGGTGGCGGGGATGAGGGGAGACAGGCCATGCAGACATCTGAGGTCTTGGGCAGGACCCAGCAGTGGCCTGTCCCCTCTCCACTGTCCTGACTTCGGGACACCCAAGGATCCTGAGGTGTGTGGGGTGCTCTCTAAAAGCCCTTCATGGAAGTGGAGCATGGATGAGGTTGGACGTGGGTACCCATTTCCCATAGGGCAGCCAGAGCTGCTTAATAAGAACCCAGAAGGCCTGACTCTTAGGCCACCTTCTGACAGAGACTAAATGGCATCTAGAAATTAAGAGCCTGGCTCCTGGGTAGAAGAGACTGGTCTCAAGCATTGTCCAAAAGCAACTGTTCCTCGGATACCCTACTCCTCCCAGCAGGAAATGGGTCCCCTCCCCGCCAGGATCTGGGCCACCTCTCTCCTCGAGGTGGGAAGAGAAGGGGAAAAAGCCTGACCCCTCTTGCCACCGCCCATTCTTGGCACAGCCCATTATTACATACATGATAAATGAGGCTCAACTCGGCTGAAGCTAAGGCAAAGGAGAACTCCGCCTGCCCTTACCTCCCCTTCCTTCTTGTTTGCTGTCTCTCATCTTCTAAACAGGTTTAAAAAAATCGTTATGATTATTATTAGCAAACTCCAATGCTACTGTGTTTAAACAATTGATAATAATATCTCTTCTAAAACATACCTCAGCTCACATCACTTCTGCCCGGAACTCTCAGATGCCCCCCGCGCTGCTTTCGCAGTCTCTGAGGCCCTGCTCGGGGTGGGCTCAGCCTTCTCTCCCATCTTCCTCTCACCCCATCCTCCTGTTTCGCGGCTCTTCAGGCTCCCCTGCCACCAGCCCCCACTGCCCAGTGCTGGCTTGGAGAACATTCCTAGCTCATTAACACCTCAGCTTCCTTGCCTTGTTGGCAATTCTTCCAAGGTCGTCTCAAGGCCAGCTTCTCTGCATCATTCAGGGCTCAGATCTGCAGTGCCCTCTTTTGCCTCCCTGCCTCCATGGGACTCCCAGCGTATTGAATCAGTGCCTGCCGGATTTACTTGGTGACTGATCAGTCCTGTCTCTCATATGGGCAGAAACCTCACCTGCCTTTTCCACTTCTGTGTCTCCAGCATCTGGTAAAGCACCTAGAACATAGTAGGTGCCCACAAAATATTTGTTGAATGGCTGAATGTGTGTGAATAATAACACCAAATGAGAGTGTGGGGTTGGTGACAGACCATGGATTTTGGAGTCAGAGATGCAAGTTCCAACCTTGGTTCTGTCACTCACCGGTGAACGGCCATGGGTAAGTCACTCACCTCTCTGTGCTCTTGTTCCTCCTCTGGGAGCAGGGGTAATAATAACTTATATGTGGAAGATTAAACTCAATTGCGTACGAGGGCCTGACACCAGCAGGGGCTCATTAAACAGAGATTATTAAAACGAACAATTATACCTTTGTTTCACACTTATGCATACATGGGTATGTTCCTGCCCTCAAAAATTCAGCTTATTGAGGGACGCAGAGATTTGCACGACCAACTAGGAAACAATGGTGAACATACTCAATAAAGATGTGCACCAAGTACCGGAGGAAGGAAGAGGCAGCAACAACGAACGCTACAATCCTGCACGGATTGGAGTAGCGTTTTGTGGTTTCTGTGCCAGGGCCACCTCCAGGGTTCCTGTGATCGCCTCCTAGAGGTTGAAAGCAGGCAAGGCAGCCTCAGCGTCTCCGCTTTACTGTAAGAGAACAGAGGCTCAGAGAAATGGCACCACTAGCCCAGAGTCACCCTCTATCCCCATGCCCTGTTGTTCATGTCCTCTCAAATTCATTTCAAATCCTAACCCCAAGGGCTGAGAGGTAATCACCATATTTTTTTTACTATAAGACACACTTTTCCCTCCCAAATTTGGGAGGAAAGTGGGGGGGGGGTGCGTCTTATAGTCCGAATGTAGCTCACCTGGCTGTTTACATTTACATTGGTGAAATATTATGTTATTTATGTTATTAAATATTTTACCACATTTTTTGCTTCAAAGTTTTTTTTCCTATTTTCCTCCTCTAAAACCTAGGTGCGTCTCATGGTCTGGTGCGGTGCGTCTTACAGTCTGAAAAGTGCGGTAAGTCATGGGGCGGAGCCTTCGCCAGGCGGTTAGCGTCCTTACAAAAGAGACCCCGGAGCGCTCCCTCTTGCCTTCCTTCTGTAGAAAAAAGGCAGTGGTCTGCAGTCCAGAGGAGCGTCCTCATCGGAACCCAAGCTTGCTGGCGCCCTCATTTGGCACTTCTAATGTCTGTTGTTTATCTGCCGCCCAAGCGGCGGTGTTCCGCACAGCAGCCTGAACAGACTCAGACATCCAGGTCACTCTTCGTCGGCAGCTCAGCCCTCGGACACGCGGCTGGTCACCGCGCAGCTCCGCCTCCTGTGCTCGAGTGTGCGCCCTGGGACCACCCGTTTCGTTTGCCGCTCGGCCCGCAGCTCCCAGAACAGCGCCTGACACACAGTGAACCCTCAGTAAGCTTGCATGGGATGAACGAAGGGAGGACCGCGGAGAGAATTAGTGAGTGGCAGAGCTAGGCTTCACAGGTCTCCAGCAGGAGGCACACCAGCTGGTGAGCAGCCCAGCTTCTGATGTCTGACCACCTGGGTTTAGATCTCAGCTTCGCCACATATTCGTGTGCAACTTGGGCAAGTTACTTAAATTGTGCCCCAACTTGCCATCCATCTAGTGGGGACAATAATATAACTCCTCCTTCATAGGACTGTTTGAGGACGAAATGTGTTGACATTTATAAAGCACTCAGAATAGTGCCTG
This sequence comes from Micronycteris hirsuta, assembly GCA_004026765.1. NCBI lineage: Eukaryota > Metazoa > Chordata > Mammalia > Chiroptera > Phyllostomidae > Micronycteris > Micronycteris hirsuta. Next base: position 13,787 of record PVJI01017103.1, on the reverse strand, counting down.
GTACATAAGAGGCCTCAATACATTTTTGGTAACTTAAGAACCAACCAAAACAAATCCAGTATTCTTTCTCTACAATCTTCACTGCAAATCCAGTAATCTTCCTTCTCACCGTGCTGCATAGAGCTGTGTTGTTTCCCAATTGACAACATGACCATGATTTTATTTTCACCTTCACATCATCCTTGTGAAGTAAGCAAGAACTAAGTATTGTCCCCATTCTACAGAAGAGAAAACCGAGGCTAGAAATGATGCTGGCTCAAGATCACACAAAGGCTTGAGTAAGACGATCTGACTTCAAATGCATGACTTGTCCAGGATTGCACAATTAATTCCCTCCCCCAGATCTAGCCTGAAACAGGAAAAATAAATCAGAGACTTGGCCGAGATTCTCAGAAGGCCTATAAATATCAGTCTGTCCTACTTTCAAGGTTTGAAAACCACTCAATTTCCTCTAATCATGGGCTGTCATTGTATATAAGACAAATGTTACTAAGACTTTAAGGTCAAGGGAAACTCCTTCAAGTGCGGTGGCCCTGGATCTGAGGTTACAAATGTGTGGAGAGCTCCCAGCCGCGCAGTGAGCGGCCTCTCCTCCAAAGCACAGCTGTCGTGGGGCCTGGACCGCGCCAGGTGCCGTGGGGACAGGGAAGACACAGTGAGTTCCTCCCACAGGGACCTTTGTCAGTTTGGAAAGTGGAGGTAGGATCTGCCTGGGAATAAGCTCGCCAGCTGCCTGCTTCCAGGAACTCTGAGCAAGTGTGATCATTGTATTTTAAAGTTTGTTTTAAGTGATCACAATGCTAACCAGATGATTGGAGTCCCAGAGCCACTCAGCTATGAAAAAGGAAGTCAGGATTTAAACCCAGGGAGCCTGACTCCTAAGCGCAGGCTATGCTTGAAACTTTTAATTTGAATATGTGAGTCACACAAGGAATGTGTGTAAACGCACCTGAGGTGCAGGATGTAGTAATAAAAGGCAGTGAATGTCTGTGGCCCCACAGCCAATCCGGGGAAGAGAATATTCGCAGCATGGCCCAGCTGCCTGGGTGTCCGGCCCCCACTGCACTTTCCCCTGCCCCAGTTTCCCCCAATCCAGGGTCACCACTATTTGAATTGGGGCTCACCATTGCCTTTTTGTATGGTGTTTGTTGCTTACCACCTGCGTGGTGGTAAACGTTGTGAAGGCGAACCGCTGAGTTTTCTTGCCCTTGAACTTTACAGAAGGGCATACAGTGTGCTCCTTCTGTGGCTTGCTGTCTCCCTCGTGCTTCTGAGACTCACCCAGCTGATGAATGTGGCTTTAGTTCATTCATTTCCACTGCTGTCAAATTCCATCATTTGAATATACCACACTTTATCCAATTTCCTGTGGAAGGACATCTCAGTCATTTCCAGGTGGTTTTTTTGTTTTTGGTTTTGCTATTACAAACAATGCTACTAAGAAAATTCTTGCTCGTGCCCTGGTGCACGACAGCAAGGGCTGAGCATGTTTGGGGTGAGAGTGCAGGGTTCTAGGGCCTGTGTGTGGTGCCTTTTACTCAGTAGCCCAAACGTAGTTGTGCCCGTTTACCCTGAGGCCCTCCACTGGGGGAGGGTCTTTTCAGGGATCAGGAGGGCTTGGAAGAGGGGCTCCGGGTGTTGACTCCCAGTCAGCCCAGTGAGTAACCTTGGGAAATACCTGCCCCCAGGTGCGATGATTCACATGGTAGTTCACGGAGCCTTGCGCAGACTCGATAGTTTCTCTCCAGAGCTGAGTCTCTGAGATTGGAAACACTCGGTGACTGACTGACATCTTGGGTCACAGGATCCTCCTCTAGGACACAGGAGAACAAAGAGACGTCAAGGTGACCTTGCCTCTCCCAGGAGACTTGGCATCCTGACCAGAACTTGTGGGCCTGGGGAACGTCTCAGGTGCGTGTCCTCTTGCAGCGGAATCCAAGGTCGAGGTGTGACTGAGTGGAGGCGGCGGGTGGGGTTCACCTGTCTCCCTGCTCGTTTTTCCTCCTTCTCTTTCTTCCACCAACATTCATTGTTCTTGTTTTACATTTTTTTATCTTGTAATACATTCAAAAAGTTGAAAACTCAAAGTGTAAAATTGCATAAGGAAAACATCTTGCTCCCATTCCTGATATGCGTTTGCTCAGTCCCCACTCTGAAAGGTAACCACTTTTATTTATTTCTTATACATCCTTCTAGAGTTTTCCTTAGCACAAGTTGCAATGAATGTCAAGTCTGATTTAAGCCTCTTATTATAGAAAAGATAGCATAGTATACACAGGCTATTGCCTTTTCATGTAACAGTGCCTATCAGATTCCTATCTATTCCACGTTGCTACACAGAACATTTCATCATTTTTCTTTTAAAAAACAGCTGTGTAGGCCCTGGCTGGGGTAGCTCAGTGGATTGAGCGAGGGCCTGTGAACCAAAGGGTCGTGGGTTCGATTCTTAGTCAGGGCATGTGCCTGGGTTGTAGGCCAGGCCCCCAGTAGGGGGTGCTAGAGAGGCAATCACGCATTGATGTTTTTCTCCCTCTTTCTCCTTCCCTTTCCCCCTCTCTAAAAATAAATAAATAAATAAAATCTTAAAAAAAAACCCAGCTATGTACTATTCTGCTGTCTTCCACAATATCTACTTATCATCTACTATGCACCACTCCCTATGCTGAGTACTGGGTTAAAGTGATGGCTCACAACAGTCCCTGCCTTCAGGGAGACTACAGTCTAAGGACAAACAGACAAACAATTATGATAAAGTATTGCAAGGGCTCTTCCTTCCAAAAATATTCCTTGGGTGCCAACCACTTGTCACGCGTTGCTCTGGGCACAGGGGGGATGCGGTGAATAAAACCTATGGAAATCCCCGTTTCATGGCACTGAGATGGTGGGGGCTGCGGGAGGATGTGGTGGGGACCCCAACCTGGTCTGGAAGGAAGGGAGCCTTCCTGGAGGAGCTAATATTGTAGCTGACAACTCTCAGCTGAGGTGGAGGGCCAGAGGAGGGGCCTGTGTTTTTGACAGAGGGCCCCTGCTGGCCACAGCAGAGGGGTGGGAGGCAGCCAGCACCCTGGGGAACTGAGGGAAGTGGCTACATTTGTGGCCAGAGCTGAGACCTGACAGCAGGTGGTGGCCGGTGGTGGCCGATCTTGTGGACCACGAGAGGCATCTTATTCTCATGGATGTCCCTGGGGTGGTTGCCGTGTAGAGCAGCTGGGAAAGGCTGAGCGGTGAGGCAGCAGGCCCACTGGGCCAGTGGGGGCAGAGGGTGGGGAAGGCGTGCTGCTCACCTGGCCTGGGGGAGCAGAGGACAGGGCGAAGGGAATGGATTGGAGAGCAGGAACGGGAGGTGCGACCAGGCCCAGGTGGGGTATGAGGGACAGGAAGTGGAAGCCTCGGTCATCTTCTCATGGGCTGTGCCGGGTTCACGGGCACAGGAAAGGCTCTCGGCTGTGTCATATCCCACCCCGGCCCGCAGCACCCCTCTGCCCCAGCCTTGTTCCCCCCAACCCCAGGAGCTCATTTATCATTTCTGCTACTTTGGCAGGGAAATCTGAGCTTCTATGTCCCTATTCTTCTTACCACACACACACAAACACACTACCTGCATACCCGCACACCAACACACCCCACACTACACTACACCCACACACCAAGACACCCCACACTACACACAACCCCCACACAAACACACCCACACTACACATGACCCCACACCAACACACCACACACTACACATGACCCACATACACCAACACACCCCACACTACACAACACCCCCACACCAACTCACCCCACACTCCACACGACCCCACACCAACACACCCCACACTCCACACGACCCCACACCAACACACCCCACATTACACACCGCCCCCGCACCAACACACCCCACACTACACACGACCCCCACACCACACAAACACTACACCTCCCACAAAGATACCATATTATATACATACATCCCATACACAAACACACCACACACTACACAGACCACACACTACACATACTACATAGACATTACACCTCCATACCCAGATACCATATACACACACAGGCATCCCACACACAAACACACATTACCTTCACACACAAACCACACAGATGCATACACACATACATCGCACCACACACACACACACACACACACACACACACACACACACACTGAAGTACACACACAGAAGGAGTCCCGGTGCAGACCAGTGCCCACTACTTGAACTAGACTCCCCACTAAGCCTGGTCCTCTGCCTCCCCCGTCCCCCTAATCACACACCCTAGAGGCAGGCATGTCCTTATGTCAGTCCACTGTCACGGCTGGGCCCACCCTGCGCGGCTGGGCTGGTCTGGGTGCTGCTGCTCCCTGCATGGCTGTCCTGTGGCCACTGCTGGCCTGTGCGCTCCTCGGAAGAAGACCAGCCTGTGCGGAAGGTGCGGGCCATGTGACGGCGGCTGGGCGGGGAGGGAGACTCTGCTGAATGGGAGCAAACAGCACAGAAGTCAGCATTTCCCCAAATCCCCTTGGGCGTATGGCACCTAGCCTGGTCCAGATCAAGTTTATTTGGTGATTAGATTTGGTTTTGTTTCTTCTCAAGCCTCAAGGGCGTGTGCCACCCAGAGCTCTGGCCTGGACCCTGTCCATCACTTATTAGCTGCCCCTCAGAGCAGGGCTCTGGTGGGTTCCAGAGCAGCCGGGTCCGAGCAGTTAATTTGGGTCCTCTTCTCTGAAGGAGTGGTGATGAGGGGCACAGGAAGCGCTGCCCTACCCGGTCCAGGCTCCACTGAGCAGGCATCCCCACACGCTGCCTCCCTCTGCCAGTACCTGCCCCTACTGCCCCCGAGGGCCAGGCCAGGCCAGACTCAGAGGTGGAGAGGGGGGAGTCTGCAGTTTGTCACTTGGGTTTCCTCTGCTTTGTGGATTGGTTGTGAGAGGAGGGATGCTGTGGGCCCTCAGACCTCACTCTCCACCCGCACGCGGGACATTCTGCCTGTCATTTGGGCCTGGGGTGAAATCTCCATGCAGCTCTTGCAAAGGCGGACTTTTGTCTACAAGCTACAGTGTGTCTGCAGCCCCAGGGCACCTAGCATTCTGGAGGCACTGAAACATAGTTACTCACTCTGGGACAGCTTCTCGTGTGTGCAGCTTGCACTCAGAAGGCTTGTGCTTGGCTGAATGATCCACAGTTGCTGTCTTTAAATTCTCAATAATTTTTTAAAAAGATTTTATCTATTTATTTTTAGAGAGAGGTGAAGAGGGGGAGAAAGAGAGGGAGAGAAACATCAGTGTGTGGTTGCCTCTTGCATGCCCCCTACTGGGGGCCTGGTTGGCAATCCAGGCATGTGCCCTGACTGGGAATTGAACCTGCAACCTGGTTCGCAGGCTGGCAGTCAGTCCACTGAGCCACACCAGCCAAGGAAAATTCTTAATAATTTTGAGATAAGGAGCTGGGCATTTTTATTTCGCTATGGGCCCTGCCGTTTTTATCAATGGTCCTATTTACTTTTTGTTGTCTTCCCTTCAGTGCCTTTTGAATTTTGAAGTATGGAGACTTTAAAAAACATTTAATAACTAAACCCCACAAAGGGTAAAAACAAAGAAGGACACGTGTATTATTTATTGTGCATACTTAGAAACGGTCCCCACGTCCACTGCAGGGCACGAGCTGCTGCGTGCAGACCCACACTCCATCTGTCTAACCCCCAGTCCGGCCGACTCCCAGCAGAGCTGAGTGACGTGCAGAACGCCGCCTGGGCCCACACGGAGCCAGAGCTGTGCTCCAGGCTACCCGCTCCCCCGTCAGGCCCATGCTGCTGCCCAGGACAAGCCAGTTTTTACTCCACAGTTGGGAAGGGGAGAAGGGGCTCCCCATTCCCTCTCTGATTGTCTCCCTCCCCCTCCATTACCTCTAGGTCTGTAGTCTGTACCTGCAGAGTCAGGTGACACCCAGGAGCCGTAGACTAACATCCCCAGCTCGCCTGGAGCTCAGGAAGGAGACTTCTGTGGCCATGGGAAGCTCATCTTGCCCACTCCACACCCCAGAATGAGCTCTGTCTACGCTGTCTGTACCCCGAAGAAAGATTATGGCTTTAGAGTTTGTAGGGACAGAGAATCCACGAGTTTTCCGGGCCCCTCATTCCAGTATTTGTCACAGATGTGGATTTCCTGTTTGAATCACTGATGTTGCAGTTTTTGCTCATTTCTTACTAAGCTTAAGAAATTGGGATTCTCCTCCCCCACACATTTTGAAGCTCTGGTCCCCAGTGTCAGCTCTTCAAGGGTCCTTTGGGCTCCGGGGGCAGCTCAGCCTGAACAAGAAGAGCACTTCTGCCCTCTCGTGGCCAGTCAGCAGATGCTCAAGGACAGCTTAAATGAATGTCCTTTCACTCTTCTTGGAACACACCAAGCTTATCCTTGCCATTGGGCCTTGGCCCTTGCTACTCTCGCTCCCCGGAATGTTCTTCCAGATCTGAGGTAGCAGCCACTTGCTCATTCTCTAACCCTCAGGCCAAATGTTACCTCCTCAGGGAAGCCCTCCTGGACCACTTTGTCTGAAACAGCACCCAACACCAACCCCTGTCCCTCTCTGTCTTGTTTCACTTTGTTCAAGCACTTTCTTGCTATTTGAAAATATCCGTGTAAATTCTGCGCCTGTTGCTTCTCTCCCTAAACATCATACAGGGTCCAGGGAAACAGGGTCCTTGTCTGCTTCGTTTGTCACTGGACCTTAGTCCCGCATACATAGTAGTACTCAAAAATACTTGTTGAAGGAATAAATAAATGAATGTCAACAAGAGAAACTGAGATTTATGCAGAGCTTCTGGTCCTCAAAGTCACACTTTTGTGGGCAGGACATATGCCACCCTGTTTGTTAGATTTATGGGAGTGGCCTGAGCGAGGAGGTCCCAGCCAGGCCCTGCTGGCTTTTCCGGGCTCCTGAGTCCTTGCTCTGGAGGGAGGAGGATGTCCTGGGCTGGACCCTCTCTTCCTGGCCCCGATTATGGGAGGGAGGCTGGGCTGCGCCCTCGTCCAGCGCTGTGCTGCGGCTCTCCGGGTGTGAGGCGGCCTGGTCCAGGAAGGCCAGCACATGGTACTGCAGAGGCGGGCCCATCTGTCTGCAGAGGTGAGCGTTCTGGAGCAGGAGTGCGCTTGGGGTGGGTGGGTGGCAGGAAAGCTGCCGGCAAGGGAATTGTGCCTGCTCCAGGCTGGGAATTAAATGTGACATTCTGAGTTTCATCAGGACCCCCGGACCCAGCCCCTAGCTCACTGCATGCAGCCCGAGGGAGGGAGGGAGGGGCTGTCCTCTGATTCTGGGCCCAGCAGGGACACAAGGGGATCAGGGCTCCGCCACAGGGCCCGGGCTGCCCGGCCGGGCCTGGGCAGGCGGTGCGGCTGGCGGGAGCCGGGATGAGCAGGCCCAGGCAGGCTGTGTCTCTGGCTGCCCTGAAAGGGAGTCTGGAAGGTCAGCAGCAGCTGCTCCTGGGCTGGTCTTCTGGTGAGATCTTGATGGAGTTTGTGAGATAATTCTCTAGGGTGTTCCGGTACTGGGGAAGGGAAGAGAAGTCAGCACCCACACCTGAGAGGCAAGGAGCGCCACCTGCCCTCTGTCTCCTAAGGCTGAGGGTGCTTGGGCTTTTGTTCCCTCCCCTTTGTGCTGCTGGGAGACAGGCCCAGAGGGGAAGACACTGATCTCTCACCCTTTTCCTTCCTTCCCTCCTCCTCCAGTGTCTCCCAGGCGCCCAGAGCAGTTGGGTAGCTGGGTCAGGGACCCAGGTCTCCTGACCTTAACCAGATCCCTTAACTCTCCATTCTCCAGAGGGGATAACTGAGGTGACGTTCGACCTCAGCAGAGATGGGACCTCTCCCCGCAAACATCCCGACACCCCAACCTTCTCTCACTGTGACCACCTCTCGCTGTCCCCACCCTCCTGTCCATCTCTTGTTCTCCCCGTGTCCAGAGAGGCCTCCCTAAACAGACTCAATGTTCCTACTGGGCCCCTTTGCCTGTCTTCCCACCTCCCAAACTCTCCTTCCCAACAGGTCCAGAGGAAGCCCCTTCTAAGTCTGAGGAGCCTCTCCCCACGCAGCTGACCACTTCTCACCTAGGACACCCCGCCTGGCTCAGGAGCGAGGGTGGGGAGGGCTTCCTCGGGGAGGTGGGTCTACATGCGGAAGGGTCTCCTCTTAAACAGGCGCCATCCCTTCCCTCTGCCACCGCCCTCATGGCCACCGAGCTCGCCAAGTCCACACTCCTCCCACAGCTGGTGTGTACTCGAGGGCGTGTGTGCACACGCACTCTATGTGTTGCTGTGGACCGAGAAGGGCAGGGCCTCCTGGGTGGCAGGCGACACAGGGCTGCGGGGCTGTCTCCAGGGCCCCTCGCTGAGGGAACAGCTCCCAGGACTCGGGTTTTTTCTTCTCCATGGCTCTCAGGCTCCGGCCGGGCCCCTAGTTGGTGAGTGTCAACCGAGCCCTGAAGTCCATGACTCTGGTCCCAGGAGGTGGTGTCAGGCCCACCGACTGCACTCTGATGATGGTGACCCCACGGCACAGGAGAAGGTCCCCTGGTGCCCTGTCACTCACTGCCACCCCCAGACTGAGCAGCGGTTTAGCCTGGTGGCATGCAGCTAAGAGCAGCCTTGGGATCCGGCCCCGCTTCACAGTTTGTTCGCGGAGAGCCCCATGTCTCCCCTCCCCCTGAGAGGGCCTCAGGGACAGCCACCCTCAGCCAGCTCGGGTGATGGGCCTGCGTATCCCTCAACAAATTCATTTCGGTTATTAGAATTTTATTTGTAATATATTATATGTGTGGAATATATAAATATAAATATGTATATTAACATGCAGGATTAGTACTGGGGGTGGGGGAAGTCTCCCTAAAGCCTGGCCCTCTGGGGACGCCTCCACATCTCAGACCGACTGTCAGCTTCCCCTCCCCTGGAGAGTCCGAGCCCCTCCTTGTGGCCCAGCCCAGGGTGCCCCACGCCACCCCGGCCCTCACCCTGCGGGAGCACAGTCCTGCCTTCAGGTGAGCGAGGAGAGAAAACGGGCCGAGGGGCTCCTTCCCCCAGCACCACCTGGGCCTGGGCTGGGGGTCTGGCCCACGCAGCCCCAGGCCTTGTCCAGCCCTCCAACTGGCCGCTGTGCTGTGTGCAAGGCCCGCTCACTCCACGGAGCTAACTGTCCTTGAAATCCTGACATTTCTGGACCTCACAGCGAGGGACAGGGAAGAGCAGAATGTTACTATGTAGGTCCTTTTTCACCCTGGATGATCCATTTCTCTCAGCAAGACAAGCTTTGAAAAGAGTCTCTTACGGTGGCACTTTCCTGGTCCCTCTGTCACCATGAAAGCTGCAGAGACCTTGGCTGGGATCAGGAATTTTTCAAATTGGGTCTTTTGGACCGATAGGCAGGGCCTGTTATGACCCACCCTCGTGTCCATGGAAGACCCAACCAGGACCCTGGCGCCCCCCGTGCGCCGTTGCCCACGCTGCCAGCCCTGGGGACAGAGGTCTGGAGAGCCCCGAGAAGCCGCGGGCTGAGTGAGCTCCATGGCTCTGTGCTTTAGAGCAAACGAATGCCGCTGCCGCCTCGGAAGGTGTGAGACTCTCCCTCATTCACTGCCCTGGCAAAGGGGGGTGTGCAGCTCTCCTCACCTGATAACAACCACACCCTCGCAGGTCCAAGTCCACCCCGAGTGCTTCCCACTGATGACATCATTCAGCGATGATGTCACTGTCTCACTTCTCAGACTTCCTGTGGAACCTTCAGGCAACCAGCAGGCCGTGATTAGGGTTTCTGTGTAATTTCTCCAGCCCTGATCCTCCTGGCAAGCACGTGCATCTCGCTGCAAAGTCACACGTAGTGTCCAAATGCAGGCGTCATTTCAGTGGGAGTGGTTGTAGGTTTCTGCCCCTCTGGCCTGGTCGCCTCCACGGCCCCGCCTTTAGACCCCGCATCCTGAGTATGGACACGGACAGCGCTGTGTCTATCCTCTCATGCCTGGACCATTGCAGCGCCCACGGAGCCCATCCTGCAGTTTCAGCAAGCACACCTGCCTCCCTCCCTCCGGACACAGCAGTTTAGTCTTTCTGTGCTTAGACGGAGGGAACCGGGCCTCCCCACTGCAGCCCACACATGCCCTTGGAGCCAGGCCTGACCCGCTCAGTGGGGATGGTGTTGCCAACTTGGTGGAAGCAAAACCCGTCATCCCACATCCCCCAAGGCAGGCGGGTGTTCCTTCTTTGTTTATGAGGGTACTCTGAATCACATTTCAGAATAAATACTCTAATCCTTGATAGTGGCCAGAGTGTGACACTGAACTAACTTCCTGCCTTCTTCTCCAAATGTGAACGGAGTACCTATTCCAAAGGTGCTCTACTCTCAAACCGCTCTTTCCATCCGGGTCTCACTGCAGGACTAGACAGTTCAAGGAACCTGGAGGCCCCTTGAATGCTCCAATGGATGGAATCGACCCCACCCCCGTGATGCTCCTGCTTTCCCCTGTCTCCTCTGTCTTGGTCCAGAGCATCCCTAATCAATTGTCCCTCCGTTAGCCAACCTAAACGGCTCCTGACTCCTCTTCTCCTGCATCCCCCCATCATCGACCCCTGATGTAACCACTCCATCCTCGCCTTGGCCATCCTCTCGTGCCTGGACCATTGCAGTGCCTCCTCAGTTGCCCTCAGAGCCCATCCTCTCTGCGACACGAAGCGCCCCTGCTGAAAACCCTTATATATAGCTCTCATTTACAAATAGCTACTTTTTATTTAATGCCTTCTCTCTGCTACGACACTATTTTATTTAGCCCCTGCCACATCCCCAAGGGAAGATGTTATTTGTACTTTGACGGGAGGAAAGCGGTGGCTTGGGGAGGCTGCATGCCTTGCTCAGGGACACAGTGAGGGAGAGGCAGAGCCAGGATTTAAAGCCTAGTCTGTCCGGCTTTGGAGCCCAGCTCCTCAAGCCCCAGGCCGGGGCTCGCTTCCCTCCTCCAGCAGCACCTCTCGCGCCTCCCTCTGAAAACACTCCGGCTGGTGTGAGTGAGTACACAGCCTCCCTGGTAAGGAGTGGAGAGGTCCTTGGAGGAAATGTCTTCGAAAACGCTTGTCTGACCTTAAAATAGAGACTGCAAACTCCAGCTTCACTTTACACATCCATGTGAGTTTTACATGTTCTGCCCTAGTAGGTATGTTTGTTCTAACATGAAGATGTTCCTCCTCCAAATCTCTGAGTCGTACAGGCATTCTAGAAAGACTGCCTTGTTGGGCCTTGAGGTCTGGGTGAGCCCCTGTGTGCCCTGGGCCCAGCTGTGTGCTTCAGGAAGCACGGCCCTCTGGCTCTGGAAGAACGTGGAAGCCTAAAGTCTCTGTTGGGGTCATTAGGCCTTTGGGATCTGGTGCCATTGACCTTGTGGGCTTTATTACTCACCATGACCCCATGCCCTGCTTCCTTCCACGCCATATTTCTTTCTCTTACAGACGGAACCCACAGTTGGCTCCTCACAGGAACCCCGTGGGCTCCTGCCTGGGCCCCCAGCCATGCCCTTCTATCCCTTCTGCCACTCCTGTTCGCTCCCGCACTGGCCCACCACGTCCACCGCCACCTGTGAATCGCCTTTCAACAACTGGCTCACATGCCACTCCTCTGGCAGGTGCCCTCCCCCACCCTCACCACCTGCAGCCTCCGAGTCCCCTCAGTGCCTCGAGCTGCTCCTGCTGTGGCACTTATCTCACTCCGCAGAGGTCTTCGTGTGACTTTCTTACCCCTCTACCTGACCTTGGGGACACTGACGTGCACACCTCCAGCCCTAGCCTGACAGCTCAAGGGGTGTTTATGGGATTGAATTATTTCCATTTTATAGATGAGGAAATTGAGGTTCAGGGAAGTCACGGCTCTTGCTCAGGACTGACTTTCAGACCCCTCCTCAGTAAACTTCCCCCATTAAGAGGGGGACTGACGTGGGCTGCCAATCTATTCTTTTGCCAAGTTGGGTGTTCAAAGATACCAACCAGACAAGCTTCCATCTACTAAGACCATATCATAGAAGTGACACAGCAGGAAGGACGTAACTTCAAGAGTAAAGGACAGTCCTTCTCCAGAAAGGATGGATGCTGGCCTCACGGGGACACTGGCTGTGGCTGATGCGACCGAGCACCTGGCAATCACTCACTGTGTCTGTGGAGGGTCATTTGTCATAGGTCACCGTACAGGGCAGAGCACCGTTCCTCTGCCTTCCTGGAGAGTGGCACAAGCAGGCACAGCTGTATTTTAGGAGCCAACTTCATGCACCATGCAAGAAAGCCACATTTCTTAACCATGTGCTAGAGATGAACACCCCCCATGCCCTGGTTTCCCTTCTTCCCTTTAACAGGAGACAGTGAACGCTGGGGACCGGGAGGGAGCCAGACGAACATCCCAAGGGGCAAACTCTGAGATGAAGGCTCCAAGTGTAAAGATCCTCCCCGGCAGCTGCTAGAGGTGGCCCTCCAGGCGGGCCTTGAAGTGCTTCTCTCCAGGGCAGCTGGCAGAGCAGGGCCAGGCAGGCGGCCACCCACCAGGATGGCAGGCACTTCCACACAGGACAAGCCTCCAACCTCCCATCCTCATTTAACTCATTTCCTCAATTCAAAATCACTGCCGCGGACTTCCGCCAAGATGGCGGCGTAGGTGGATGCACTACACCGCCGCTCACAACCAGAGAGTTTAAACAACGAACTCAATAGCGAAAAATAAACAACCAGAACGGACAGAATCAAACTGAAGGGAAGTCCAACACCCAGGAAATTGGGGAGGACGTACATCCAGGCCGGTAAGCGGGGCAGAACCGAGCGGAGGAGTGGAGTGAGAGGCAGTTTGCCCGGAGGAACTCACCCCGGGAGCGCCTAAACAAAACACGACCCCGAGCAACGGGTGAACCTCGCAGGCCGGTGGCGTAACCGGAGAGGCCAGTGGGAACCAGCAGGGCCGAGACTGGCGGAAAAGGCAGTGGGGAACTGGGGAGCAGAGGGTGATAGGGAGTGGCGGCAAACGGCAGACGCCATTGCTCCCTCCCAGGCCCCACCCCCAGAGGAAACATCACAAAAAAGCGACCCAGGTTTCCAGGCACCAACAAACACCTAAGACTCCGACAGGTGCGCTGAGATAAAAAAGAATGAAAATGGCCAAAACGAAAGATCAGAACAAATTACAACTAACGAACGAAGAGATAGCGAAATTAACAGATGCCCAGTTTAAAACACTGGTAATCATGATGCTCACAAAACTGGAAGAAATAGTTGAACACATGAACAAAACGATAAAGATAACGGAGGAAGATTTACAGGGAACCAATAGGGAAAAGAAGGAAGCTGGGACTCAAACCAATGGGGTGGACCAGAAGGAAGAAACAAGAATTTAAAAAAATGAGGAGGGACTCAGGAACCTCAGAGACATTTATAAACGACCCAACATACGGATCATAGGGCTGCCAGAAGGACAAGAGAAACACCAAGAAATTGAACATATTTTTGAACAGATAATGAACGAGAACTTCCCAAATCTGGCAAAGGAAATAGGCTTCCTGGAAGTCCAAGAAGCTCAGAGAACCGCAATGAAGCGGGACCCAAAGAGGAACACACCAAGGCACATCATAATAACATTACCCAAGGTCAAGAATAAGGAAAGAATCTTACAAGCAGCAAGAGAAAAGGAGACAGTTACCTACAAAGGAATTCCCATAAGACTGTCAGCGGATTTCTCTAAGGAGACCTTCCAAGCAAGAAGGGGCTGGAGAGAAATATTTCAAATCATG
>PVJI01017102.1:0-36513 GCA_004026765.1 Micronycteris hirsuta | reverse complement strand
GTGAGACCATATGCGGAAATCCTCAATATGGTACCTGGCATATATGGTAGGCATTTGATCAATTATTGCTGTTAGTGGTAATATTTGAATTATCCCATGAATTTACAAGGAAGTAATCCTAATGAAAACTGATGGTAAATACGGAGATTTGGGAAGGATTCAAAAACAGAGCATGTCCAAAGTCAAATAGGTGCTGGGCAGGACCTTGGAATTCGAGATGGAGAGACGAGGGGGGAGGGGTCCCGCATGCGACCAGACGGCCCCCCAGGACGGAGGCAGGGCACTGGCTCCTCAGCCACGGGAGAAGCAGGCGCAGAGGCTGGGGCAGAGTGTCACCACGTGCCCCGTCTCACAAAAATGCTGCTGTTACTTGGGTACGCAGGCCCTATTTTAGGAATCTGGGTGAGTGATTTTCTGATTTCAGACTCGGGAGGTTTTTGTGGCGTTGAGATGAGCAGAGGCGTTTCGATGTGTGTGCACGAGGCCAGTATTTACGGCCACTGAGCGTGTAGGCTGCGATCCCTCCGTGCCAGGGACGTGGCAGTGAACGGGCCTGGCCCAGGCCTTGGCGTTTCACGAGCGATGTTTGTGCCGAAAACGTGCGTTTGGTTCTCCTCTAAAACCGGAGTCTAAGCTAAGCCTCCGTGCAGTCAGCGGTCAGAAAACATGCTGGTGAACGGTTGTCCCTCTGTGCGAACTCGGGAAGGCCTGGGGCTTCTTTCTCAGTCACTGAGAGCTGCTGGGAAGAGACTGACGGGGAGGAATGACCGGTAATCAATGTCAGAGTCCTGCCACTCTGATCGACTCTCATCCTCCAGAAGTGACGCCGCTGACAAAGTGCAGACTACAGCTGCCTCGGGGACACGGCGCTGTCCTTGTCCCCCTTCAGGGCGGACCTGACACCTGTCACAGACGTGCCCACCTGGGGCTCTTGGCGGCCATTCTGAGCAGCTGGTGTGACAGACCACGCGGTGTGGCCGTCTGGGGCAGACCCGGAGTCTGTGGTCAGGGAGCCAGCTGGACAGGGCAGCCGAGGTCCCTGCAGAGCCCGAGTGCACTCGGAGAAGCAAGCTGCCGAGGACGGACATTTCCGCAGAGCACCCCCGAACCCCCTCATTTGTCAGGGAGGCATCTGCCTGGTCTGAGACACTCCAGACGGGGACGGGGGAGACCTCACCCTGCGTAGGCAGCCTCCGGGGCCACAGGGGTGCTGTGGGGCTGGGTGGGCCTCTCCAGACCCTGGAGGGAGTGAGAACACGTCCCTGGGCCCCATCCATCCACACGCACCTGTCTGAGCACCTGCTGTATGCCGCCGCCGCCGCTGCGGGGCCCACACCCCCGATAAGATCGGCACAAACGCCCGCCCAGGGAAGCTTATGCTCCAGGAAGGGAGAGCGACTTCAGTCACGATAAAGAACTAGACTTCTCCTGTTCGGTAACGAGGGAAGTAAGGAAAAACGGTAAGCAGGTAGGAGGGTCTGGAGTGTCGGGTTTGAGGGGGGTGCGCAGGGTGGTGTGTGAGACCTTGGTGGGGCTGCCAAGGAAGGACCTGCAGGCCGTGAGGGGCTGGCCACGCGGGTACGGGCCACGGACCTGTGGTCTGTGCAGGGGGTTCTGAGACCCGCGAGGGGGCGGCGCTGGAGCAGGTGGAGTGGAGGCTCCGGGGGGACGAGGCTCCTGTTGGAGGGGCCCTGGAGGTCACGGCCAGCGAGGCCTTGGCAGGTTCTGAGCTCAGAGTCTGTCACTGACATTCTCCTTTATCTGCTTTGACAGGGCGTCTGCTTTCCTGGTTTAGGCTTTGAAATGCGCGGGGTGTGCACCATCTCTGTGGTGCCGGCAGCTTCGCCAACGGAGCCGACAAAGCTTGCTGTCACACTTCCCGGGCCCACGGTGGTGGCTCAGGTAGACGCACACAGGTAGACACACCTGCCCGGAGCAGCTGTGGGGGGGTGAGCGCGGTTCCATTCCGGCTGCAGCCAGGGGTGTCCAACCCACAGCCCGCGGGCCGCTGCGGAAGAGGAAGGTTCCAAAATGATTCTGGAGCGCGGAGCTTCTTTCTGAAGCCGGAGTGTGTGAAGGCTCCCACTGAGCATGTGCGAGAAGCAGCCATCCCTGAAGACAAACAGAGCCCAGCTGTGGGCTTCTCTCTCCTTGATCATCTTTGTCCTTCAAGGGAACCACAGGGCCACCCCCTACCTGTGGGAGAAAAAGAAAGAGAAGCCACGGAGACGCTGCGGGGCCGACGGGAAGGAGCTGCACTGGACGTCGTGTGCGGGACAGGGGCTTCCAGCCCAGGCTGCTGCGGGGGCGGGAGGGGGAGCGAGACGCCAGCCCAGCCCCTGCTTGAGGCAGACCTGTGGGAGTCGCACCGTGTCCCCCCACCTCCCCCTGCACACAGGGTGTGTCTCACATTGAACTGGGTCCTGTCCCCCCTGGAAACGCAGCCCCGAGCTGGGACCGGGGAGTGGGAACAGGGCTGGCCACACCGTCCGTCCGTCTGTTCCCTTTCCTGAGTCTGATCCCCACCCACCAACTGAACCCCAGTGCCCTTCCTGTCGGGGACGCATGGCTGACGAACTCCAGCCCAGCCACGTGGGTCTGTGTGTGGAGAGCGACCACACCAGGCCCCCCTCGCCCCCACCACAGAGGCTGTGACCTGCAGCTGTGGCTCCCCCACGGGCCTGCAGCTGCCCCCTCCTGGGGCCTGGCCCCAGCTCTCTGTGCCCCCCAGGAAGCAGGGGTTTGCCAACTGCCCCCCAGGGGAGGCGGGGTGCCTGTCAGAGGAGAGGAATTTCTATCCCTCTCATTCTTACATTTTTCTTAAACAAACGGAGGCTTATTCAAGCAGGAATGTGGTGAAACCCCGAAGAGGAAAG
The DNA here is from genome assembly GCA_004026765.1 of Micronycteris hirsuta. Classification (NCBI taxonomy): domain Eukaryota; kingdom Metazoa; phylum Chordata; class Mammalia; order Chiroptera; family Phyllostomidae; genus Micronycteris; species Micronycteris hirsuta. The sequence continues at coordinate 33,637 of PVJI01017102.1, read as the reverse complement.
CTTTCTGTGTCTTAAAGCAATGCCGCAGGAATGATAGAACAGAGAGGTTTCTGGGTGGGAAGCCCCTCCTCCCAGGAGACCCCCGCACTGACCGGGGCCCTGCTCCCTGTCTGACAGCCTCCGGCCAGGCGTGCAGGGCCGGGGTCGGGGGCTGCACGCCCTGAGCGCCTGGAGCAGGGGCCTGGCCCCGCACGGACCCAGGACAGGACCGGACGGGGCTCCTATCCACGGCCACCTCCGCATGGGGCAGCAGCTGGGAGCAGAGGCCAGTAGATCCAGTTTCACCATTTTCCCGAAAAGGCAAAACACACGTGTCTCCGCTTGCCCTTGGCCGTCTGCTAGAGAAACGGGGTGAGAGGGAGCGGTCGCCCGCCCTTCACCTGGCCCCGTGAAGAGTCTCGGGGCCGGATTTCAGAACCTGCGTGTGACCAGTCCTGCCCCCGCCCGGGGTCTGTGGGGCCCACAGTCCGAAGCAGGGCCGCCCGCGGGGCAGGGCCCGGGTTCCTCAGGGGCTCCGGCCCCCCGCTCTCCTCTCTGGGCGCTGGGAGGCCCGCGTGCGGTTCCAGGGCGACGCTGCTGCTCTTGCAGGTAAACGGCTGTGTGTTCACTCATTTCATCAAGTGCCTGCCCTGCGAGAACATAGACGGGGACCTGCAAGGGTTCAGCCCGAGTTCCTGACCTTGGTCCCAGACTCCGGAGAGCCAGTGAGTTTGTCAAGATGTGTGACCCCCCCGAGGGGTGTGCGTGTGCTTTGACGACGAGAAAAATCCAAGATTTAAAGCAACCCTTCACGGGGCTGCCGTAAAAATCTCGCCCCTGCCGTTTGCGGAGGTGGCCGGCCTGTCAGCAGACGAGGAGGGGGCGGCAGGGAATTGCCGTGTCCCATGAGCCGGTACCGCGTCCCACTGGCCCGCGGGGGGCGCTGTCGCAATTGTCCCTGACACAGAGGGTGGGGCGGCCGCAGGGAGAAGGGCACCTTTGTGTTGCGTGTGAGGAGTGGGACTGGCCAGGGGGCCTGACATGGGGACGGGGGGAGTGAGTGTCCCCGACGGGCACGTCGCCCCGAGTCTGAGGCCGCCCTGACGCTGGCGCAGGTCGGTGTGTCCACTGCTGCAGCTCGGCCAGTGGGGCAGGCACTGCCCTTTGTCAGCGACGACAAGAGGGACCCCTGGGTGGCCCAGCCGACACCGAGCGTCCTGCAGACGCCGAATGCCCCCAGGCCGCCACAACACGGTCAGGAGACCCCAAGGAGTGCGGGATCTGCACTTCCTCGTGGCCTAAGGCAGCTTCGTTAAGGGCGGTCCAGCCTGCAGACGCCTTCCACTCATTCCCATGTCCCCGAGTACATCTCTTAAAAGCAATAAATAAATCAATATATTAGGAAATAATAAAATGAACAAATCACTTCAGGTCCATCCAAGGCTGGTAACTTACGTTTTCTGGTTCTGGGGCCAGATAACCTCAAGGTTCCCATTGGACGGTGTTGCTTTTTAGGGCTTTTGAAAGACAGAGCCCGGCCGGCCCGGCTGGAGTTGGTGGCAAGTAGGAGCGTGACGAGCTGTGGATGCCTCCGACAGCGTCAGCGACGTGACAGAGAGGCCGCCACACCCTTGGAAGGTGCCGTCCGAACAGGGCTCCCCCCTGCAAAACCCGTGGTGGTTCGACCATCAGGACCGCGGCGAGTCCAGCTTCTCTTCTCCCCAAGGCCTCTCCTCAACCCACCGCAAGAGAACTCCCCCAGAGGAAATGCCGCAGACGGAGCCCACCCACCGAGCCTTCAGCTCCGCGGTGAAGACACGCAGCACCGAGCACGCCGGCGAACTCCCCTCCGCCCGCCCACCTGCTTCCTCAGGTTCGCGCGAGGCCCGGCCGCCCTGCCCAGCACGTGGTACGAACCAGTGGCATTTGTTTTCCTGACGGGACCTTTCGTTCCCACTTCCCCGGTGCCGACGTCCCCCCGTGGAATGTCCCCTGCGGCCCCCGCCGGCTGCCCAGTGCACTCGGGACCTGCCCCAGCAGGGCAGTCCGCCCGCGTGTCACCTCTGCGGGTGAGGGCGGGAGCCACGCCACCCACGCCGGGGCCGCCAGCGCTCAGGAACCGGGCCACCTGCGGGTCTGCAAGTGGCTCGTGGTGAAAAGTGTGAGATGCTCGCGTCCCCGAGGCGCAGGTGCTCCGGGGCTCACGCAGACGCGGTCAGTCCAGGTGCGCTGACCCGTCACCTGGCCGACAGGTGACAGAGCCTGGGCCTCAGAAGGTCTTTCACTGAAATTCTTCCTGTGAGAACGCGGCGCCCTCACCGGGGTGAGTCCTTCGTCCAGCCCGGACGGGAGCAGATTTCGGGCAGGTCAGCTGTGGTGAAGGGAAGAGAGATCTGCTGGACGTGGCTGCATTGTATCTAATTTGATCGTCACACACGTGTCTACAAATGCCCAACTACAACGGCCGGGTACTAAGGTGGTGCCGGAGGGACCCTGCCCATCCCCGGATGGACGGAGGCTGCCTGTGGGCATCTGCCAGAAAGGCCCCTTCAGGTCTGAGCATTTAGCCGGCAGGTCACACCGAAGCCTGCGGGGCTTCCTTGGGCAGGAGGCCCTCCCCTCCCTGCGTTTCCCCCTCCCTCCCCCCATTTCTACCCTGTTGGTTTGCACGAGCCCTTATGTAGCTTCGCAGGGGAAGGCCCACGGCTGCCGCCGAGCGGCTGCTGCAGAAAGATTCAGGGTAAGCTTCTTTTCCAGCACGCGTGTCGCGGATGGAAGGCTGTGTTCCCCAGACTTCATGTCGAGGCCGCAACTGCCACTGGACAGCGTTGGGAGGCGGGGCCTTGGGGGGGAACTACGCTCAGATGCGCAGTGGGGCTGGGCCCCCCGCGGGATCAGCGTCCTCAGCAGAGAAGAAGGCACCAGAGCGTGGGCGGCTCTGTCGCTCCCCCACTGAGGGCACCGTGAGATCTTCGGGGGCCCTCGGCCAGTCAGGGAGGGTCCTCGCCGAGAACCCGGTTTGCCTGCACCTTGACCTTGGACTTCCCAGCCTCCAGACCTGGGAGAAGCACGTGCCTGATTTCCAGCCGCCCAGTCCAGGGTGCGCTGCTCCAGCACCCCAAACTGACCAGCACCACGTGGTGTGCGCTGGGTCCGGACCTTTTGGAACCTCCTGTCTTGAGGCATTTTCTCTGTGTTTCTCTGTGTGTTTCACGTGTGTTTCACATGTGTTTCACATGTCGCCCTTACTGTGTTCAGCTCGCCGTGGCCAGGTTGGTGGCGTTCCGTGTTTCATGCACTGAGACACTGTTTGTTAGACTCTCGTTCCAGAAGGAATTAATGATGTCACTGAGGAATGACTAAGGAATTCTGTGTCTTCTGGTGAATATTAATTGTTTCTAATACTCCACCTACATCATTTGATTTAAATGCCGTTGCTCATCCTTGGAGGTCAGTACTGCTAATTTTTCGACGTTATAGGTGATACAGTAGATTCGGAAAAGCAGGTTTCTTACCTGAAATCTCATGTACAATATGCAGTAGATGCCGAGTGTGAACCCCCCCAGTCTGGCTCCACTGGACATGCAGATAAGCCGTGGTGTGGAAGCAGCAGCTCGCACTGGGAGTTACTCGCCCAGGGGAGTCCGGCCATCACCCCAGCCCCCACGTCCAGCCTGAACTGTGCAGCCGTGCCCCACGTCTGCACCGCACCGGCAGGCTGCACTTCACTGCCTGTGATTGGGTTTCCCACCAGTTGGTCGCCGGCATGACTCAGACAGCTGGATGCTCCATTCTGAGCCCTGAAAACTGAGGTGAAGCCCAGCGGCGCCCTTGGTGAACATCGTGGGGAAGGGGCGTCTGCGGCGGAGGGCCCAGCGCCTGCGGAGGAGTGTGAGCGAGAGGAGGTAGGTAAACAGGGCGCCTTCCGAGGTCCGGGCAGCGTCTCTGGAACGTGTGTGCGGCGGGCACCACACACAGGAGCCCCCATTGCGGCGACCCCGGTGGGTGGCCGCGGGCGCCCGATTCCCAGGCCCCTGCAGGTTCTGCATGGAATCATCACAAGTTCATTTTCCAGGGCTGGCATAGAACAAAAATGAGTCGACCCAAACACTGTTTACTAACCTGTGTTTCTTTGTGGTGCCGCCAGATGAGAGTAAAATGGAAAGAAAAGTGTGACTGCTTTTATGTAGTGAGCCCCGCAATGGACCGGGCGCTTTTCTCACCTTTAATAGTTTCTCTGATAAATGCCTCACAGAGCCCCACGGGTTTCTGCTCATTTTATAGACCTAAGAAGACCCCCAGGCTCAGAGAGGATCATTTCTGAAGATCACATGGGCATGCGTCATAGAACTCGATTTTGAACCTGAGCTTGCTGACTGCAAAGCCCAGGTAAGAGCGGAAGCTGTGCCTGATGCCCTGTCTTCTCTGCGCCCCCACCAGTCTGACCCCTGCGGCGTGGTCGTTCTCCAGGGACACCAGCTGACTGTCCACTGGTCAACGTCCTGACTTGCTTCCGGTCCTGGGAGTAGACTGGGGTCATTCCTGTCACCGACCGAAAAGTGCGCCAGCTCGCCGCCACGTCTGCCACGGTCCTGGGGCGTCCGTCACAGCCTCCTGCTGGACCGGAGCTGGGCACGCGGTCCTCACGTGCAAGGCAGAGTGCACGTCCATCACCCGTCAGGATGTCTGCCTGCTGCACACACACGGCTCAATGGCGACAATTTTAGGAGCTTATGTTCCGTCAGATTCTTTCAGGCTCGGCTCTGTTTGGTGGCTGAGAAGCAGTTGCAGGTTTCTGAGGACACCCCAAAGATCTAACTGTGCGTCACACGTTTCTTTACGCCGTGAGCTCTTGAAGTCCTGCTGGATGGAAACTTTCATATTTCATGTTTGAATATTCAGTTTTATTTATATACAATGTGACTCTGCTTCCAACTCACAGAAAGACATATACGCTGAGGTATTTATGGAGAGGGCTTTCCTGGACTAGCCCGTTCGAACCCCTCGGGGCTGAGGGTTTCAGTGGGAGGAGTCAGCCCCGCTGGGTGTGAGTCCCGAATTTTACTCTTCGGCAGAATCCCCCTTGGGTGGGAACTTAATACCCCAGACTTGCCCATGAGCCAGACAAGTGAGCCTTCTGTTTGGAACGTAACAATCTAAAGCAATGCTCCTAAAACATCTCCCTCTTCCGGGCTCCAGTGGTCACTGCCAAAACCACTGCTGTCCGCCCCTGCCCAGGAGACCCAGAGTGCACCCCGGCCCCTCCGTGGACCGAAGGCACCTCTGCCTCAAATTTCAGCAAGCGGCAGTGTCGGGAGCAAGTCGAGGGCAAGATAGAGGAGTGTCCACTGCTTTATTGGGTGAATCCGGAATCGAAGCCCAGACTCGCCCTGATAGCCACCCTCCCCGGGACGGCAGGAACAACGCGGACGCGGGACAGTCTGTCGGAGGGACCGACACGCCGCCCTCTGCGGGAATCCGTTGTTTTTGCTCCTTCGTGAGGTTCGGCATCTGACGAAGGAGCAGCAACTGGTTCCTGGCCATGGAAACTCCTTGGCCAGACCTGCCCACGAGAAGTCCTTCAGTGACATCATAAAACCGAGCAGGCTTGGGCCTACGGTGTCGGCGCAGTTGGGGGAGGTTGCTCAGTGCTGGCCGGGCAGACACGTCCAGCCTTGGAGCCGGTCCGAGGCCTGGGGACTGACGTCTGGACGCTGATGCTCCCAGGCATGGAGAGCTGCGTGCATCGCACCCGTCCCTCCGTGGGGCTGCTGAGACCCCCGCTGCGAGGACCCGAAGGAAGGGTGGCGGGCCCACTCCCCACATCTCCACCCGGGGCCTGCTCTTTGCCTTCCCTGTCAGCTACTTTTTGGAGGAACCAAGATTAAAAGCAACAGTGGAGTGTATCCACGTTCCCCTTCTTGCCCACCAGCAAATCAAGGGCAGACTGGAGGCCTGACCCCCCCACTGGTAAGTTGGGGTTTGCTGTGTGAGCTACAGATGAGTGTCTTGGAGTCCACCCAACTGACTTAACTTTCAAGAAAACGGCAAATATCCAGATATGATGATATGACATTTCTAAATGTGACAAAGAGGAAGAAACTGTTGGCTCGCCGACTCCAACACCCAGATGTCCTGAGCGCACGCTGCACCCGCTTTCCCAGCGTGGGGCGGGCACCGTGAGGACACGCAGCGAGAGAAAGACGCCGAAGCACGGACTGTGCACAGAGCACACGGCAGGCACAGGCCCAAGGCCGTGGGCGAAGGCAGGTGGAATTTAGGAGGATTTTCTCCTTGCTCACAGGGAAACACGTACACTTGTCGCTCTGAAAGGGTAGAAAGTGTGTTGGGAAAACAGCATTTTCGCAAGAACAGAATCTCTTACTCTGAGGCTCCGAGGTTACCCAGGAGCCGAAACAGTTTACAAAGATGCCTGGCTGTTCGCTCGTCCCAGCTGCTCTCCGCCCCACCGTTCCACTGCGAAAACCGCCCACCGAGCCGCCTTGTTCAGAATCTGTTTCCCATTTTCCCGAGGCGTCAACGTTGTGATTGTATCATTGCAGTATCGAGGACCCTCCTGGTGGCACGAGACCGTGACCCGGTCTAGCGGGTCCTGCGCTGAAAGGAGGATGTGCTTGAAGGGCCAGTAGCTGCAGCTGCTGAGAACACAATCATGTCCTTGAACTTCATGTCGGAACAGGGGAGACTGAGGTATTTGTTCCCGGTGAATGTTCTTGCGGCAGAGTCGGGTTTGGAGTGGAGCAGACGTGGTTCAAATCCCGGTCTTACCACTGATTTGCTTTGTGGCCTTAGGGCATGACTGCACTTCTCTGAGCTTCCGGAACTGGCTCAGCAGAAAATCCCACAGGCCCAGGGGAAGGGAGGACAAGACAGGCAGGAGAGCTTGTCCGGGCCGCTGGTGAGCCGCGGGCCAGGTGAGCACAGCAGCTTCCAGGACACCTTGCTGTGAGGGCCGGGGACTCTCTGGACAGCACACCGCCACCCGCCACCGACAGAGCCGACGGGAAAGTGCAGACGTGGCGGCTGCGGGCGGAAGCAAAGCTGCGGCTCCTCCGGCCACTGACGTGCAGGGTCTCCCAGCCCATCCACAGTCAGCGGTGACGATGCTGGCGCCACAGCGCTGTGGGTACATATTGGTGGAAATGTGAGGCACTTTTAGATTTCAATGAAGGATTAAAAATTTTTTTTGGCATGTATTTTCAAGTTTTGTGAATTACCAAAAGAAGATGGTGGGTATACAGTTAAAATAAATAGACACGCGTATTAAATTATTCAGGGGACGCGGGCTGCAGACGCAGATCTGTACCAAGGAGTCCAGGCAGGCGGATGTGAGGGACTCTGGGAGCGGGAAGCGGATTCCGACGCAAGGCCGGGCCTGCGGGAAGAGCCGGAGACCCGGAAGGCCTCGCGTGTGGTCTGACTCCCAGGAGCGTCCTTGGCGCGGCCTTGCTCGGGGCACACGGAGAAAATCGCACATGTTCCTGCCACTGTCCCCGCCAGTAAGACTCCGAAAGCAACTGACCTTTCACGGCATTCGGAGGAAGCAAGGGTATATTTTGCAAAAGGTTATGTAGCTTCAGGGAAGCTCAGCTCTTGAGATATAGGCACATTTTTTTCCCAGTTTACAGTGGTTTTGTTATCTAGTTGTCCAATGATTCACAGCTATCATTCTACTGCGTATTAAAACATTTAACCTGAAACTGTCCTTTGCAAACTCAGGTCAAGATTAAGAAACCAGTGGGGTGCATTAGGAATAAAAACGGACCGCAGAAGGGTGGCTGGCGAGACACTGGAGTCCTGCAGACTCCAGGGAAACACGGGCCAGGGTTTCTGTGTTTGGTGCTGTTGTTGAAGAGGCCGAGCCAGTCCGTGCGGGGAGGACAGAGGGTCTTTCAGAGATGCTCCTCACCCGTTTCGGTTTATTGATCGCCCATGAGGAGCCCCCCAAAACTTAGTGGCTTCCACACGACCTCTGCCTAGGGGTCGTCCCCAGTAACCCGGGCCGATGACAGCGTGGACCTTGTCACGTGGTTGCAGGACATACAGAGATAGCGTGTGTGAGGCGTTTCCGGCGCCTGGTACATAGTTAGATCCCGTCAACTCATCCTCGTCATCCTCAGCGTCCTCGTCACGGTCGTCCTGTGTCCGTACGTTTTATGTGCTCAGTTCTTGAAGCCGACATGCTCAGCCATGTGGACCTATTTTTTTTTCCTTTTCCTGAATTCCCGCTCCCAGGATTCTGGGCCAAATAAAGTGCGCTTCAAACTACGTCTTTATTTTCAAGACTCTGTCGTTCACTCGCCGTCCCTGCTGTGGAGGCTTTTCTGCCGTCTCTGCTGGAGGCCGGCTCTGCCTCTGCCTCTCACACGGACACAGCCCCGGCCGCGCCGCCGGCGTCACAGATCCCAGCTCGTGAGCAGCCGTTTCACCCTCGTGCACGTTTGCCCCAGCGCCTGCCGCCCGGATGTGTCTTCCTGGGTGACGTTTCTGCAGCTCAATGTCCTTTCCTATAATTTCTTATCTATTTTCCCAGGGAGGAGCGCAAACGCAGTCCCCCACCCCCACAGATGCCACGGCCAGGTCTCCCCACGTCTGGGGACGCGGCAGGGGTCACAGCACATCCGGAGGACGACGGGTGGGCCTCCCCTGCCAGGTAAGTATCATTGTCTTTTCTTAGGCTTCCTCTTCTTCTTTTTTGTTTTTTGAAAATAACTTTAAATTTTATTTCTCAGTTACAGCTGACATTCGATATTATTTTGAATTAGTTTCAGGTGCTCAGCCCGAGTGCCCACCGCAAGGCCATCGGTGGGGACGTGTTACGAGTCACCTGTTCCCGTCACTGCAGGTGGCTCCGGTGGCTGGGACCCGCCGTGCGGTCAAGCAAGCGTCGCCGGGCCGTTCGACACTTTGCTGCGCTGACCGAGCCCTCTCCTCCGATGACAGATGGTTTCCGAGGGGACGTGCCTGGCACCACCGCTGTGACTCGACCTCATTGCAAGTTCGCTTTAAACGTCAGGTATTTGTGGGCAGCCTGCTGTGCCCTTTTCCTGAGCCTCCACGCAGATCTTCAAAACCACAGACTCTATCAAACCTCATAGGTCTTCCCACTCTCACCTCGTCCGTATGCACCACGAAGTGTTTCCTTATGAGGGAAATAACGAAACGTGGTCATACGAAACAGATCTTTTAATCACCTGCCAGCATGCTGTCTCGCAGCCAGCGGGTAACACGCGGCGCCTGCGTTCCCCTGCGGCGCCTCTGCCTCCAGCTGCGGGAGCAGCGTGCGGTTTCTAAGGACAGACGGCAGGGCCAGCGGTTCTGGGGGCCACACGTCCGGGCCGGCCTCTGGAATCGCCCGCGTTCTGCAGGGAAAGCTGGCATCCGCCGGCCCTGCCCCTCTGGAGCTGCAGCCGCCCCTCACCGTCACTCTAACAATACCTACTTTTTCATTTTGTTCTACTTTGGCTTCTTTTACCTTTTTCTACTCATTCAAATATGAAAAGAGGAGAAGAGGATGTTGTAGTGAGCATGCAGGTGAGGAAAAGGGAGTTTTTGCACTCCTGAAGTAAAAGATTTTAAACAGTGCAGCCACCTTCGCCGGGTCTGACAGGATTTCCGTCGGGGAAGCTGCGTCACCATCGACGTCCGCGGCGGCCGTCACCAGGGGTCCGTCCGGGACTCTCATCTTCAGATCGGTGTGTGGCCGCCCGGCCTCACGGGCTGGGACTGAGCATCTTTAAATGAGGGAGTTAGAGATGCGGTTTGTTCCTGCTGAGAAATATTCTAAACACAAAAAATAAGCGTATTTTCATTTTATCTTTATGTAAAGCCTGACCCCGTCTGCTGTGTCAGCCTCGGGCGCACCGGACGGCCGTGCTCGTTTGTCACAGCCGGTTTTCGCTCGCCGACACTTTGTGTGACACGTGCCGCCTGTGCTCCGTGGACGTCACCCGCGGGATGGAAACGCAACTATTGATAACGGAACATCTGCTCACATCATCAGATCGTTAGAATGCGCACAGCAGCTTCACCTGCAGGTTCAGTGCAGAGCCATAAGGATTCCAAGTAAATTAATTATCAACAGTTAATTATCACAGGAGCTGAAGTTTTTTTCCATAGAACTTCTTCCTCTTCAGATACGGATATGAATGAAAAGAACAAGAGCAGACACAGTGTAATAAGAGTATGAACATAATCTCTTAAAAGAGTATTAAAGGAACGTATTATGATGTATCACTGATCAAAAATTAACATAAATATAAAACTGATTTAATTGCATGACTGTTTAGGAAACATATTGATTAAAATATGCCTTTGCTCTACAATGAGATAAGGAAAATATAGTTAAAAATAAAGCACATTACTTTAAAACCATACTTAAATTTTGATTTAAGAAAAGTTATTTTAAGTCTGGGGTATATTCCACTTTCTGGCTCTGCTAATTAAGATTGACCCGCGGAGAGGTTCTGCCTCTAAGTACCACCCTTTGCAACGTGGCCGTCCGACCCGCACGCCAAGAGTTCGGTGCTACCACGCCACGTGACCCAGGAAAACCCTATTTCCAGTTCTCTCCGTGTTTTGGTGTGTGCAGGGAATTCGATGACACATTAACAACTTATAATAAGTTTTCCTCATGAGGATTTGGCCCAGTGCCCACCTGACTTTGAGGAAAAGGTCAAAGCTGCCGGTCCAATCAGTTCCGCCTTGACAGCCTCGTCCCTGGCTGTGGAAACCCACCCTCGCCACGTTCTGTGCACTTGCTGCCCTTCCGGGGTGCCCTTCGCTGAGGGCGAATGCAGAGCTTCCGTTGCCGGCGGCTCTCTGCACCCAGGAGAGATTTGGCGCTGCCGCGTGGCCCCGCGGTGCCCTGCCCTCAGTTCCTGGGACAGGCTCGTACTCTGGCCAAGGGCCGGGTGGCGGAGGCGTCCTGCTGTGTCTTTCTGGCTCCTTGCCAGTCTGGGTTTTGCGCATTTTCCCAGATCAGCACAGATGTCAGACGGGCGTGCATTTGAGCTGCCGATGCTGACGCGGGTGTGAGACGCCCTTGCACACGGGCTCAGCTTCGGTGGCCGAAAACGTTCACTGCTCTGACCTCGGCAACGGCTCCACGAAGCAAGGGCTCCGCGTGCCGGGAGTTGGGGGGGCCCTACTCTGCCCTGTCTTTGAAATGAGTCACGCACTGATTTCCTCTCGGGAAAGTTTAAACCAAAGCACATTTAGTCACTTTGCAGGGTGACTTTTTTCTCTGACGACCCCGGACATCTGAGGTTCTGGCAGTGTGACGGAACACCATGGAGGAATGCAGTAACTTGGGAAACGTGGGCAGAGCGCCAACCGACGTGGCTGCTGACCCCGAGTCTTTGTCTGTCTCCTGCGCCCACATGCGTGGGCACTATTAGTAAACGGTGAAGGCGAGTAACACGTGAAATCTGGTGTCGGGCTCAGCCGCAGGGGACAGCGACCCGCAGCCTCAGGGACGAGCGGCTTCTCCTACAGATTACACGGGCCGTGCAGATCCTGGACGGTGTCGGACTGAGGGAAGCCTTGTGGTTTGTGCTGCCACGTACGTTCAGAGTTGGGCACATCAGAAAGAGGGAGTTCTCGGCTCGTCCTCTGGTCTGCGAGGGGCGCACTGTGTCGGAAGGGCCCTAGAGTTCTGACCGTTGTTCGACAAACAGAACCTCGTCCTAAAGGGCGTCTCTGATTGTCCTCCAGGCCCCTTTATGAAACAGCAGCCGGGCTGATAAGGAAACGCAGTTGAATCCCCCCAGCAGGGAGTGCTGATGGGCCCAGTGGTCTGAGGATGCTGACAGCCATGGAGCCGGCCCTGGCTCTCCCAAGCGCCGCTGTCCCATGCGCCCCGCAGTGTCGGTGCCGGTGGCTGGTAGACTCATGGTAGAGACAAATGGATGTGTCTTCAATGGCAACACCACCAAAAAATAAATAAATAAACAAATGGGATGACACCAGACTAAAAAATTTTTGGACAGTGAAGAAAACCACATGTGGATCATATATCAGTTAGGGGCTTGCCAGGTAATTTCTGTTTTTTCTTCTTGGTTTATATAATCCAGATACTCTCATCTTCTCTCAATTCTTCACTTAATCACATCTGTAAACACCTGTTCATTTTTCCCCCAAATAAGGTAAAATTCAGAGGTTTGGATTGAGGGCCACCATTTGATGCCGTGGCGCGGGTTTGGTGCGTGCCCTGCAGCCGGCGTTCTGTCCGGCCTGTGTCCCTTCATCTCTGCGCAGAGCTGCGGCTGAGGGGAGGCTGAGGCTGCCCCCAGGCCACCCCTTCGCTCTGACCTGCGACTCCCGCCTCTTCCACACCCGCGTCTTCCCTAATCCGTCACCACACGATGTCTCGTCTCTTCCTGCCACCACTGCCGTGTCCCCTCTCCTCCTCTCCTCCGCCTGACAATGACCCTCCTGGGCCCTGTGCATGACTGTGTCACCTTGGAGTTCAACACACCGTGGGTGTCTGTGCCGATCCCTTGTCCAGCGACCTCCCCACGCATGGTCCTTGGCCTCACCGGTTGCTGCCCCGGCTCTAAGTGCCCTGCTTTCCTGGCTGTGGTCTGGCTCGCGGACGGTGCTCGGAGGTGGCTCCCTCCGCCTGGCCCGGGCCACTGTCGGTCACAGTCAAACACAGTCCTCACCCTCAGGGCCCCAGGCCGACGGCCAAGCGAGGCCGAGTGGCTGTGCCAAGTGTCGCTGGTCTGAAAGTCGTGGCACGAGAGGCTGGTCTGGGCATCCCTGCAGCTGATGCATGCAGGCTGGAGCTGGGACCGCACCGAGAACTGGCCACACGTGGGGCAGCGGGGACAGCCTGCGGCCGGGGACACAGGCCTAGGGGCCCGTCCTCGGGGGGGGGCTGTGGCCTCGGTTTAGGCGTCACTTTCCCGTGGCGCCTCCCTGACACCTGTGTCTGCCGGGCTCCCTAGGGTGCCCTCGGAGCCTTCATTCTTTCTCATGTGCTGCCGCATGCCACGTTTGCCTGCTTCCTGGACTCTCTTCCCCGGCGGGCTCTGGAAACAGCTGGGTGCTTGGCCTCACACCCCAGTGCCGACAGGGAGCCTGACAGATTAGAGAGGCTGAGTCAAAGCCACCAATTAATTCAGCAGACCAGGTGGTGAAGAGTCCCCAGAGGGCAACGAGTCTATGATTTGCTCGGCCTTCATGGTGGCCCGTCGATGGGACCCGTCTGTTCAAATCAACCCAAGTCGAGGCAACGTCTGGTCACCACCAGGTGTGGGTGTCGTTTCAGGCTGTGGGTCGCTGTTCTTCACTCTCGGCACAGCGACGCTGCCCCCTGAGGGACCCCACGCACAGGGGGCAGTGCCGAGCACTCCGTCCAGGGGAGCAGGGCATCGGCTTTGTGCACGGGCACTGTGAGAAACGGCGTTTCGGGAGTCACTGCGTCACCGCGCCGGTTCCAAGCCCTGCAGCCCCAAGCAGTTTGGAAATCTGTCCCCAGAACAGCTGTTCTCGGCAACGCCATGGTTGGGAGGTAATGTCACCAAAATGGTGCTGAGTTTTTCAGAGCTCCTGGAGCTTCACCGTCATTCGGGAGGGAAAGAACGGAAGTCTGAGTGAGCACAAGCCGGCAGCCCAAGGCTTCACCCTGGAGCCCTTTGGCGTAGGGAGGCTGGGGAGGCGGCGCTGGGAAAATGGTTTTCTTGTTTGCACCAGTTCAGTGAAAATCTTTACTTTGAAGCTATGGGCTGAGTTAGGAATTTCTCTTTTAAGAGTTAACATCTAAGGATTATCAGAGCAAATCTCCTACTTTCACTATGAAGGCACCAAACTTCCAGTCCCCTCAGGGTGAAGAAGTGGGCCGGCTGCTTCCTGCGTGGAGTTAGCACAGGCCATTCCCGGCACACGGTGTCCGCGGTGGCATTTGCACTTCGGCTGCAGTTGCCTTGATTTATGATAATGTCACTTAGTGCGAAACTGAGACGGTGACAGTACATTTCTGTGATAATTAGGGGGCCGTGGAGCAGGGTGAATGCTAGGCTGCGAGTTTGAAAACCTAGATTCTTAAGGAAGATTCACCACTAAGTAGCAGTCTTGGGTGCACTACTGTAGGTTTTAAGTATTTTAACTCAAACGTGAGAAAAATAAACTAGCTCAGCTGATCTCAGGGGTGTCTTTCAGAACGCTGCAGCTCCCTCGGGCCCCCAAAGGCCCCTCTCAGGACAGCAGAGAGGTGCTGAGGTGGCCACGCATTCCTGCGGGCCTGCGGCGGCCGCTCCCGCCACCTCCTCTGTACCCTGGGCTTTGTTAGAATGCTTTTTCTAGAGAAACGCCCTCCCCCCCATTTCTTTTCTGAGCAGTGAACTAGACTGCCTCCCAGGGTCCTTGCTGCATTAACACTCTGTTAGTTTGTTCTGAGTGTTCAGACGTCCAAAGTCCACATATTAAAAAGCTTAGAAACTTAGCTTCGTTGTTTCCAGAATAAGTCAGCCTTTGAAAAATGGTCAGAAAAGATCATTATAAGCATGTCATAGATGCCCCATCTGCAGTTTCTCTTAAAGATAAGAACAGAAAGGTTTGGCTTATTTTGGAGCATATCATGAATATTCATCCGAGATGTTATCCCCAGAATAGTGCACCAAAAATCGCAAAGTATTCCGGGAATAATGAACTGAGTCTTAAAAAGTCTTTCAACCAGCACGGTTTGCATATCTAGCAGGTACTAGCCAGGTGCTACAGGCTTTGAAAATAAAGGCACCAGAAATGTCCCCAGCGTTGAAGAACAGTTTGGCGGGAAGGCGGACACACAGAAGTTACCTGCCCGGAGTGTGATGAGGTGTGTGCGGGGAAGGGAATATGCAGTGTATAATTCCCGTTCCATCACTTACTAACCTTACGGATTGCGGTTTCATAACTTACTTAAATAGCAGCTCCATTCGCTTCCTTTGTGAAGTGAGGGTGGAGGAAGTAGCTGCTGCTCAGGACTGGTTTGTGCCAGTTAAACGGGGCAGCTGATGTCCGCGCTGGGCGCGGCGTCCGCATCTCCTTAAATAGCAGCTCTCGGCCTGGCAGATTTCTCCGTATGGAGCGCAGCCCCTGAGTTTGGGGACGCCGTGTTCCTGTGTGTCTCAGGAGCCCCGCCCCGCTCACGGGTGGCGCAGGGCGAGGACCCGCTGGAGTGGAGGGCGGGAGTGCTCCTGCCATTGGTAGGGAGATGTGGCCTGTCTTTGGGGTGCGGCGCAGATCTGGGCTCCTCCCTGCAGGCACCCCCTCTGTGGCAGGTGACACATCAGTGTGACCCCGGGGCAGGAGGGGCAGGGAGGGGCACCTGCCGAGACTCTGTGACTGACAGCTTCTTCTGTCTCCGAACCAGGACTGCCCTGTCCCCCTGGGGGCCTGTGTGGGGCTGACCTGCCAGTTCTAAAAGAGGGTCCGACCTCGGACCTTCCCCAGCTCTTCACTCTCGAGAGACTTGGGGCAGATCTTGCCCCTGCTGGGAATGATGGCTTTTCACCCACATTTTCTTTCTTCTCAACAGTCTATCATGGACATGATTAAGTGTGTGACATGCGAACACCAGTATGCCACCGTCTAGGTGTACCTGTAACATTTTACTACGCGGACAATTTTTTTCCCCTGAAAATAGAGAATTTTTGGCGACGATCCTACCCGGCCTCTGTCCTCCCTAACCCTTTGGGCCTCCCAGTCGGGCCAGGACACGGGGCCGCACGCAGGGCTCGGGGCTTGTCCGGAGTCCTGGTGGTAGAAACCACCGCGGTGGCTCGGGTGTCCGGCTCCCCATCGGGCTCTTAGTGAAAGGGCGAGTGCCGTCTTCACAAGGCCCGAGAGGGACACACCCGCCCACCTTCCTCACCGAGGCCGAGGGTGTTCAAACCCAGACGGGGCTCAGCACAGGCTCAGTCTCACTGTCCAGTTTCGACTGCGTCACCTGCCCCTGAAAACCTGAGCCCAATTTAGAGATGTCCTGGACGCGGGCACAGCAGCTCCTGTGGGGGTCCCCACGTCTGTGGCAACCGACACCTCCAGGTTTGCCTGTCCCGGCGGCTGCTGCTCTGGTGGACATGCACCTGGTCCCCCAGGGCTTCTCCAGATGTTCCCGAGCAGGTAGGGGACGTTTCTGCCCTCGTCATCCCCGTGAGGGGGAGGAGGTGAGGGGACCAGGGAGCTGTCCTGGGTGGGAACGCCTTTATGGCCTCAGGTGCGACTGGAGTATAATAACCTCGCTCGTTGTGAACTAAGCAGCATTTACGGTCCGGCCTCAGCCCTGTGCAAATGTGTCGTATTGCTTACAGGAAAGACACGAACCGATCGGTAACGTTCAGTTGATAACGTGCTGTAAGTTGGAGATTAGTGGTAAAGACAAGGAGTCTTAAGGCTTTGACACTAACATTTGTGACTGGGAAAATGTACCATTCTCACTGCCTGCAAAAATGCGTGACACACCAACCAGGAGCCGGCCTACCGGCGTTGCTTGCGCTGGTTCACAGCGGCCAGGGACCGCCGAGCTCCCCCGCTCGGACCAGAGCAGCGGCGTTCTCGGCACAGCGCGTGAGTCCGGCGCGCTGCGGAGGGGCTGCAGGTGGGCGGCGCTGCGGTGCGCGGGGCGGGGTCGGGGCGCGGCCAGGGCGGCTGCAGACC
Source organism: Micronycteris hirsuta (assembly GCA_004026765.1). Taxonomy (NCBI): domain Eukaryota; kingdom Metazoa; phylum Chordata; class Mammalia; order Chiroptera; family Phyllostomidae; genus Micronycteris; species Micronycteris hirsuta. The sequence continues at coordinate 16,996 of PVJI01017102.1, read as the reverse complement.
TGCGCACGGATGGGGACCACGCGTCACCACTTTCCAGAAGCAACTGTTTCGGACCCTGATGACTCTCTGCGAGCAGCACGGTCCTGAGTTGATGACGCCGGCAGCACTTTCTCTCCCGTGAGAAGGAATGGGGCGCCTGACAGTGACGGGCTCATCTCAGCGAAGCCTGGACCACACACTCCTGTCTCACCTGTGCGCGGGCATCTCTGCTGGGGGGGCCTGCCCCTTCCTAACGTGCACAGGTGTCACATTCATTTCTCGTAGTTCGCAGTTTAAAATAGAACCTGTTCATCGCCCTTTTAAAAATAGCTTTAGCTATGCAGTGACACTCTGCTGACACCCATGTACCTGGTGGGGCTGGGGGGCAGAAATGCCCTCCTCCGAGAGCGCCCTGCAGCCCCGCCAGCGCCGCGGCCGGGCCCACGGCGCCCACGCCTGCGTGGGCGGGGGATCGGCCTTGCTGCTCACAGCGACAGCTCGGTGATGCTGCTGGAGTGGTGGGCGGCAGCCTGCGTTGTCATGGCAACCAGAGATTCATTTTCTGAGCTTGTCATCAGCTATCAATCGTTACTTGATAAACCCATTATGTAAAAGAATTCCACGTGCCAGATCTAATCAACCTGGTGTGGGTGACTTTTCTTTTTCCCAAAAATATTTTAGGGTGAATTAGACGTCAGATGCTAAACGGGCTTCTTCGTGTGGCTGGGCTTCCAAGCGCGGAAAGATGGTGACTGTTGAGGGGCCAAGGGGAGTGTCCTGCCGGTCAGACCTCCGAGTGCCTGGCCATTTGTCTGCTTTATTTCCCCCCTTTCGCTTTTCTGTGATAGCTGAGCAGCCCTAGAGCATGTCTATAAATAGAGTGCTCGTAGTCTAAGTGCAATAATTTAGTACGTCAGCTGGGGACATTCACTGGCTTGCTCTTTAGAGATCGAAATGGGTCCTTTTCATTTTGTTTAGGATTTTACAGCTTCCCCTGCCGATGGCATTAGCAATATTGTAAGAGAAGTGGTAAGTGATGTCTCTTCTTCAACCCCTGGAAACAGAGCAGCAGATGAGATGCAAGGCCATGACTAAAGGCCTTAACATCTGAGTTTAAAGCAGAAACACGTGAGCTTCCATAAAGATTTAATTTATTGGTGGTTGAACTTCCTCAGTGCTTGGAAATCACTGCCTTTGCTTCGACAGTGTGGGGTCTCCGTGACGCAGGATGATCATTAATTGTTTGCGTGATGTGATTCACGAGGGACGCATTGGATGTCAGAACCCGTGACAGACGGACGCCCCCGGGTTTCCGCCGCCCCTTCGGCGGCTGCTGTCGCAGCGGCAGCTCGGTGGCTGAGTCCCCACAGAAAGGCTTGAGCCGGATGTCGCCCCTGAAACGCACATCTTGTAAATGTTTAATGAGCCATCAACTTCTTGAGCAATATCCTAGCTGTTTTTTTTTTTTATGGAGAACATGGAATATGTTTTAGCATTTTTTATTATTCTTTATGCCATCTGCTTTGTTTTTAATTTGGAGGCTCTCTGGATAATTGAGACAAAAGAGAAAAAAAAAGAAAAGCGAAATGGGTGTGGTTTTAAAATGCCGGACTTGGCTGCTGGGCTTGACTTCTTTCAGCCTGTGACCTGCCAACATGGGGCGCATTGGAGACGACCCGGAGCCTCGTGATGAAGACGGCCAAGCCTCTTGGAGCTCCTGCTTTGGATGCTTCCAGAACGCGGGCCCTGGTGTGTCTTTAACTGGATTCCAGGGGCTTCCGGCCCTTCACCTGGATGAAACTGCATGACTCACTAAATACTGATTTATGTGATGTTTGCCTTCTCATTTTGTCTCCTGATTTATGATTTTTGAGAAAGTCACATGCATGGAATCTCTCTCAATTTCTGATTTGAAAGCCAAATTTGATGATACTCGTGTCTATACAATTATTCTCAGTGTGTACTGTGCATTTCGCAAAGCATGTTCATTTTCTCTTCACATCGCCTCTTCGAGATAGGCCACGGCCGATGTTCGTGGTTGTACAAGCCGGTTCACTGCACAGGAGCCTCTGCGGGGGGGAGCAGTGAGGCCTCCAAGCCAGTCCGTGGAGGAGCACTCGCCTGTGAGCCTGTCCCAGCCGGGCTTGCCCGAGGTGCGCACCCTGGGCCAGGACGTGAGTGAGCATCACTCGGAGGTGAGCCAGCCAGGCACAGCTCTGGGGGTGGGGGGAGGGCGTCGAGCAGAAAGGAAAAAGGACTCGTGGACACAGTCAACAAGATGGTGACTGTTGGGAGGTTGTAAGGGCGGTAAATGGTAATGGAAAAAATACAATAAAAATTAAACTTAAAAAAAAAAGCAGACCAATCTGTTATCCTCAGTTAAGGCCAGAAGAGCTCGAGGCTCAGATGAGGCAAGTGCTCAGTCCGAGCTCCCCACTGTCGCCCTGGAAACCCCTCCTGCGTGCTCGTGGAGACGCCCACACAAGTCACCGACATGACTCAGCAGGTGCCCTGGTGTCCATCAGAACCGGGCCTTGGCCCTCTAACTGCAGAGAAAAAAATGGTTTGTCTCATTAGCCAGAAGCAGTTCCGTCACCTGGAGTTGTGGCTGACGTCTGGGAACTGAAAGTCTTGCAAACAAGACAAAACAAGGCTCTGATAACCTTCCGCCCCCAGGCTATTCCTGACTGAGGAATGGGAAGCTCGGCCAAGTTTCTGGGAGTTTCCATGAAGATGGCACCATGCTTGAGGCCCCGTAGTTCTGGGAGCAGCGTCAGCTGGAGGCAGGAGACTTGCTTCTATTCCGAAGTTCCACGCGGCTCCACGTGGGCGGCCCAGGGCTGTGAACAAAAACCCCACTTGCCATCCGAGCTTGCGCTCCGATCAGGGTGCTGTTTGATGGGAACCGTCATCCGAACACGTAAAGTCCAAACAGTTCTCCACCAGGAAAGCAAGGCTCCGTGTTCCTTCTGACGCAGGTTCGTGTGTGACTTGTCGATCGAGCACGGACGTGAGACCCGCCCTGCCTCTCTCCCAGGGCCCTGCTGCCGGGCCGAGGGGCGTCAGCACCCCCTGAGGGTTGGTGGGAAATGGGGGCGCTCAGGGCCACCCCAACCTGTGGCATCAGGACTGGGACCTCCCACTGTGCCTGGGGTCCCCAGCACAGCAGCTGGTGGGGGCATGACGCCCCAGCACGGACAGGAAGTGACACCGCCATGCAGATGTGAGCAGCTGTCCTCCAGATGTGCGCAGGGAGGGCGTCCGTGTGCTGGCATGCCCTGAGTGTGTTTGCGGTGGCCACACATCACGGGCAGGAGACATGCGTGCATGGAACTACTGTGGGCCGTTCGGAAGTGCCTCCTTCAGAAAGCCCCCTGCCCCCCGCAGACCTTGCAGGCTGCCCACAGGGCCTCGAGGCACGGTGGCATCACCCCGAGCAGAACGTGCGGGCCTGGGGGCCGGCACTGGGCTTGTTCCCCTTTCTGCCAGGTGAAAGGGTCAGATTCTCACTGCTCTCCAGTTTCTTGGTCTGCACGTCCACCTCCTCCTCCTGCCCGGGCCTTTCTGGTCCCTGCCCCTCTCTCGCGGCTCCTCCTGTCCAGCCCACATCCCCGCAGGCTGGGGTCTGGCCTGAGGGCTCTCAACACGTCTCTCTTGTGACTTCCTGTCCTGACGGAAGCCCTGATGGCCGTCCGAGTGCCCCTCTCCAGGACAATTGTTTGTGTCCTGCAGCCAAGCCTGGCGCTGGACCCTGTCCTCCAGGCTCGGGGTGACCGACCGCCTGTCCGCCGTCTCTGGGCTGGCGTCCCCCGCCCTGCACAGAGGCCTGGGCCCCCGAGGCCCTTTCCCTGTGGATGAGCATGGAGGCCCCCAAAAGGTCAGGCTGTGGATGCGTCGCCTCGTGGGGTGCACGGCAGGGGGGCTGGACTGTGCTTCAGTTTCTGCTGTGGAAACCTCCTATTCTGCTAAATAACTGTGTGAGCAAGACGCGGCCTAATCTGGTAAACGGGAAAAACCGAGGCTCACGATCAAATCCAATGGACGTTCAGTTTATGACCGGACACCGTGGAGATGACGGTGCACCTCGAGCTCCTCGCGGGCGCCTGGTCTGCGGCAGGTGTGCTGGTGAGGGTCCGTGCCCTTCCTCCCCCGACCACCAGCTCAGGTAAAGCTGGGAAGCACCCCCTCCACCCCCCTGCCCCGACTCAGGGCCAGCCTGGCTCTGGGGTCTGCGAGCCAGGTCTCCTCCCGGGGCAGGTGACAGCGTCACAGGAAGCATCTGAGGCCTGTGCTTCTGCTGGACCACCAACCACGGCGCGGCCTCAGGAAAAGCCATTGTTTGTTGACAGTGGTGCTCCCGTGTTTGATAAAACCGCAGAACAGTCTTTGCTGAGCCCGGGTCTCGTAGGACGCGGGGCCTTGCGGGTAAGAGGTGTGCGTTCCGTGCACCTCGGTCCAAAGCACCGAGCATCCGGGGTCTGCAGGTCGTAGAGGGCGAGTGTGCAAACCGCCGCTCACGGTTATACTTGCACATTGGGCTCCCAGCCCCCGTGAGGTCCTGGATGAACAGCAGGGCTGCGGCCGACGGACCGGAGTCACCACTAAAGTAAAGCAGCTCAGCGTCAGGGTCTGACAAGCCAGCCCCTCCGGGAGGGGTGCACTTTCCGTTCGTCCCTGTCTTTGTGTGGCCTGTCCATCGGTCACTCCTTTGTCTTTCTTTTTGGCGGCGTGGCCGACGGGCATGAAGGACCTGCGGCGTGACGTAGGGAGCCTGGTGGGTGAGAGGCCTTCAGTTGCTGCCCCTGGTCCAGTTTCCCAACAGAGTCGGTCGCAGACGAAAGTTTGGGGAAGAGCCGAGTTCCCTTGTGCGAGGTTCCCCTTTCTCTGCCAGGATTCTGCCCTTTGGGGGACCCCCTCCCCCACATGCTCTTTCTTCTTCCCCATTCTGGAAACTTGTCTTCAGGAAACATGCGGAAGAACTCATACTAATAAGCAGTCAGCTGTGAAAACTGTAATGTATCCCTTTTACCAAGAATACTGGTATCTTTAATTAGAGACAAGAAACCACATGTCAAAAAAGAAAAAGGGAGGGAATCTGTTAACTGCAGAATGTAGACATAGTGAGCAGGGAGGAAACCGTTTGCAGGGGGAGGGGCCCCAAGTCACATCGGCTCCACACCGCACCCTGCTCTGCCCGCGCGCCCCGAAAACCTGGCACACTTGTGATCAGAGCACATTCCTTCCGAGTGTGAAAAGTTCTTATGTAAAAGCTTTGAGTCATGATTTCTTTTGTTAGTATTTTCACTTTTTTCATGTTTGATTTCAATGCTCACAGAGATGCACGTTTGCCCAGAAAATAGGCATTCAGCAGTGAAACGGAACCCGGTGGATATGGTGTGGGAGTCCGTCTCCAAGGTGCCCACGCCCTGTGCCGGCCTGGACCACACTGCACACTGCAGGCCTGCTTGTGGGAGTGACATGTGACTGCTGCACGCTGGGGTCACACACCGTGGGAGCTTTTACCCTGTGCTGGCTGCGTCACTCATTCTAGAAGAAGCCGGACACCAGGTGATGAGAACGCGCCTCCTGGCCTGTGGGACACCTGTGAGGGGGCAGTGAGTCTAACGGCTGTTAACCAGCTCCAACTGCCCACCAAAGCAGGCGACTGCCCTGGAGGCAGATTCTCCAACCTCGGTCAACCCTGGCCACGTCCTCAGGAGGGCCCAGCTCCCGCATTCCTGACTCACAGAGGCTAGGAGAGAGTCAATGTTTATTGCTATTTTAGGCCAGTAGTTCTGGAGGTGGCTAGTTAGGCCGCAGTAGATAATGAATACAGGTGGATATGGCAGGGATCTTAGCTGGAAGTTTGCGCAGAAAAGTCAATGAATTGAGTCAATATATGTGACTCAGTGGCTCCTCACGGCCCAGCATTGCGACCGGATTGACAAAGCACAGTGTCCCCCTCAGATAAGTCGGCACAGGGCTGGGGAGACGCAGGCAGGGGCTCGGGAGCACTGTGCGTGTGTCCTGCAGGTGTGACGGGTTGTGCCGAAGCGATGGACCGCGTGGGCAGGCCAGACGGGGTGGCTTGTGGGGGCACGCCCGAGGGGGTCCGCATCCCACCTGAGCAGCAGCGAGTTCCCAGGGCGCTGTCCCCGGGAGGGCTGCTGGCGCAGTTGACCCTTGGACGGTGTCAGGGACACACGTTTCTGAGGTTCCCACGGTCTCCCCTGTGGACCAGAGTGGCTGCAGCACCCACGCTAATGGCGCCCACTGTGGTCACACGGGACCCCGCTTCCCTCTGGGCGTCTGGAGGGTCAGCATGTGCTGGGCAGGGCTGTCGGTGTGGCCAGACCTCAGATAGCCCATGGGCCTCGGGCTGCCGGTCACCTTCCTGTCAGACATTTGTCACCTGTGGTCGCAATCCTGCGGTGAAGGGGTCACAGGGACCCTCTCCCGAGTTACATGCCGTGTGACTGGGCTTCTGGAATCTGTTCTTGAAGAAATTGCTGTTTTCAAGGAGCTGCCTGCCAGCAAAGTAGAGCGTCATCAGCAACGCGAGACCCCCATTGCACAGACCGGCCCCCGGGGGAGCGGCTGCAGCGCGGCCAGGGCGCAGCGCCTGTCCGCAGACTTCAGGCTTCCCTCCTCGGAGACGCCGAGAGCTGCCCGGCACTCGCTGGGACGCGCGCAGGTGGCCTCCCCAAGCTAAACTCCTGGCAATCGCCTTGTGATAATCTTACGATTTTTTCCAAAATATGAGTTTTGTCGTGTCTGCCCAGGGGATGTGATGACAGAAGAAGAGCCGTCACAAGGCTTTTTGTGACAAAGTGCTTAATGTCACTTAAAATGCCAGAGGAAGCAGAGTTCATCAGCCCAGAGCTCTGAGCCCGGGGAGTGGGGGACGTCAGGTTGGGTTTGTCCTGCCCGATGCCAGGCCGCCCCAGTAGGGTCTGGTTTTGCTTAGGCCACGGCTGTTATATTGGTGTCCAGAGAAAATTGCCCAGAACCCGTTTTCCCGACTCCAAAGGTGACCACGCTTGGTCTCAGCACCGTCGTCCTGTGGCCGAGCATCATCGCCTTGTTCATTACTCAGCTTCCGCTTCTCCCATTTCTGCTGCCAGACGAGCAGACGGACCCGCCTGTAGCTGTTGTGGGAAGAAGCTGTACAATCATTGATGGTGTCTCTCTTCAGCTCCCATGTTTCCTAAATTTAGGATGGGTCACCTCTGTGTGTGTCCCGGTGAAGGAGGGAAAGCCATTTGGGACGTGGTGGCAGCTTCTCCTGAAATCAGGAGCAGCAAACAGGAGGCCCAGTGACAATGTGCTTGAGTGATGGGCTGTGGATTGGTTAGACAGAATGAGACCCAGGCTACACATCGGCCTTTTCCAGGGTGACAAGTCTCTTCGTAAATGAAATCAAAAGCAACTATTTCTGCCACTTGCTACATGAGACCAAACCCCCTTTCTGCAGAGGGCGCTGGAGAGCAGGAAGCCTGTGGTGGCGTGGAGACCATCCCTGTGGCAGGGTTGGGGTGGACCGGTCCCCTGCCAGGCAGCACAACCTCGTTCCTGCCCCGTGGGAAGTCCGGCTGCGTGGTCTGCACGCGGCCTCGGGTGTGCGCTCTGATCTCAGGAGCAGCAGCCGAGGCCCGAGGCCAGGTCCTTTAGAGCAGACACCCTGGGCTCTGAGCCTCAAGGAAAGGAGCCAAATGTGTCAGCGGGGCTTCCCTTTGGATGGCCAAGAGCACCTGGAACTCTCCTTTGACCGTTTCCAGCGGTGAAACCCTGCCGCCTTTGAGGACTGGTTTTGAAACTGTGAAGAAGAAAGGAAAGAAGAAGTTATTTGAAGTGAAGTCTAGAGAATATAGCAGTAACTGCTTTATCTGCCCCAATGGTGATTATACATTATCAATCCAGATCCTTCCTTCCTCCCCCTGCCCCCTCCCTCTTCCGCCTGCTCTCGACTCAAAACTTCCCTGTGAAGGGCCCGCCGCTGTGCACAGCCCCCCAGCCCGCTGTGTCGGGGTCAGAAACCGGCCGGGCCCGTGGGGGCTGCTCTGCACCAGTGGCAGCCGGGAGCTTGGCTGGGTGGCTCTGCGGCGGGAGGTGGCTTGGGTGGGGTGCCCTGTGGTCAGTCCCTCGGTCCTCCTCCCCACCCAAAGCGGCTTTGTCCCTCCCTGTTCCTGGCCTGGGGTGGCTCGAACGCCTGGCATGGGCTTCTTTTCTCCTCCCCGCCCCTGTGGTCTTTCGAAATGTTTGGCTCCAACTTCCTCATGACGTGACCTCAACAGCCGGACTTCCTCCCTGGTGGCCGCTGTCCGCGGAGCTGGCTTTCCAGGAAGCCGGAGGGGGAGTTGCCTGTTTCTGAGGCAGCACCTCGTCCACTAAGCCTTTGAGGAAAGGCTGTCCCAGGGCCACCCAGGCTCCAGGGCCAGGGAAACAAGCCCTAGAATTCAACGAGAGTGTCAGACAACCTTGTCTTTCACCCACTACAAAACCTGATGCTGCCCCGGGAGACAGGACAGAGCTCCTTCTCCGGGTTCTTCTGTCCTTTGGAAACATCAGAAAAGCCCAGGGCGCTCACTCTCATTCTAAGAAGTCATCGGTCAGCACACATTGGACACGTCACTTGGAAAACCATTACTTTCTTAATGCTCAGCATCCCCAAGGTGCCTCCATAAATTTTCTTTGGACCTGTGCTGTTATGATCCTTCACAAACTTTACCTTGGATCAGTGCTATTTGCTCCTCATTATCTGTTCACTCCTGATAAGCTCCTAGGAAGTGGGACTGCTTTTCATGTATTTTTCATCAGATGCCATTCTTACATGCTCTCCTGCCCAGAGTAAATGCTGGAGAGGAGTATTGTTCAAAATAAATAAAGAAATGACCGCTCTGTAGGATTTCTGTTGCTTGTGCTTCTTTGATAGAAAGACCTGTGTTCTAAAACACGCGATAGATCGGGCACTTAACCAGGTCAGAGCAATGGCCAGCGCTTTATAATACACAGCACCCACTCAGCAGTTACAGCCGAGTGCACTGGACTCGCCCGAGCACGATGCTGGGAGGCCAGCCAAGTTCAGCTTCCTCGCTCGGGGGTCACTCCTCCCAGAAGACAGTGCTGGGCTCCCCAGCCAAACATGCTTGACCGTGTGTGCGTGGATTCATGTCTGGGGCTTGATTCTGGTCTATAGCATCTATTTTAATGCCAACAGCATACTGTTTTGATTACTGTAGCTTCATAATATAGTTTGAAACTAGAAAGTGTGATATAACTCCACTTTGCTTTTTTTTTTCTTGATTGGCTTGGCTATTTAGGGTCTTTTGTGGTTCCGTATAAATTTAGGATTTTTCTCTATTTCTTTGAAAAATGACATTAAAAAAAAATCAAGAGTGAAGAAATTTGAAGCCTAGGCATAGAAATTTCTTATTTGCATCTCCTTATAGTTCCTCCTCAAAAGTAACTATTTCCATCGTTAGTAAAAATGGCAAATGTATTCCTGAGCATTTTACTGAGATTAACCTGATTTCTGGGTTTCAAAATAGCCTCATATAATTACCAGGGAAGTAAGATGATGTGCTCATCACCATGGAAACCCTTGTTGGGAGACACCGATGAAGGAGGAAGCTAAGTTTCTGTCAGTTACTCTGCTTTGCTCTGCTTCCATCAAATAAGACCATAAAGTAGGAACCAGAGGAAATATTTTACCTTATTCTTTTGCTTTTCATTTACAGTTAACACTCAGTGTTATTCTGTATTGGTTTCAGGTGCACAGTGTGGAGTTAGACAACCGCGTACTTTACAACGAGGTCCCCCGACACCCCCAATGTCGGCCCTACAGGTGGTGATGACAATACTGTTGACCGCGTCCCCTGGCTGGGCTTTGTGTCACAGGCCTGTCCGTGACGCCCAGCCTGTTCCTCGCGGTCCCTCCACCTTTCCCACCCAGACCCCCGCCCCCGTCACCCGGCAATCTTCAGTTTGTTTCATGCACCAGAGAAAACCGTTCGATCACACTTTTCGGCTTGGAGGAGCTAGAGTCGGTCCTGCGTTATCAAGGTCGTAAGGACCTTGAATGTGAAGTGCTTCTGGCTGCTGGTAGCTCATGGTAATAACGCAGCGGCTTCTGTCTGTGGCGTTCTCCACAGGGCACGCACCGCGGGGCCCTGCCTTCCCGTGTGAAGGCATCGCTGCCCTTCGGGGCTCTGCCGTGGCGGTTTCTGTTTGGTTCTTGGCTCTTCCCTCAAGTTGTCCTCAGATGTCTCATGTCTGCCCGTTAGCTTCCTGATGACTTTCATTTTTATTACTTTCCTTTTCTCACCCCCTTGAGAAGGAGACGTGTCCAAGGCAAACGCGCTGGCGAGACTCGGTGTTGGATTTGACCTTGACGGGCTGTCCAGGAGCTGCTGCAGCAGGCAGGTCCTGCTGGCGGCAGGTTCCGTCTGGACAGGGACCCGCCCCAGTTCCCGGGGACCTGGAGTTCCGGGGACAGAGCATCGTGCTGATGGGGCGAGTGGCTTCAGGGAACTTGCGGATGCCGGTGGTGCTGCATTTCCGTACGTCCTGGGAACTGCCGGCATACTTCAAACGGATTTCACAGAAACTGTAACTATTTCTTGAGGTAATGTTTTTAATCCTCCTTAGTTTCCCATCATGAACATGTGAAGGATGTTCAGAGAGCTGTGTGAATCAGCATCAACCCATCAGTTCACAAAGTCTTGCTGAGGTCATGTGAAAAACTACAGCAGACACTGGAGACAAGATCACCGTGGCTCTGCTCGGCGCTCGCCCGAGAAGCCGGGGCCACGGCACCGTGCCGGGCAGCCGGGCTGTGGATGGTCAGGAGAACAGGTGTGCCTGGAAAGTTCCAGTGAACAGCTTCGCTTCCCTTAACCTAGATCAGATCATTGACCTACAGTACTCAGTTCAATTAAAAAAATAAAGAATGATAAGTTCTAATATAGCTCTGGAGGATGGAGGGTGGGGTGAGGGATCAAGGCAAAAAGAAGAAGGACCCATGGACATGGATAGCAGTGTGGGGATTGCTGGGGGGAGTAGGTGGGGGCCGTGGGGGAGGGTAAAAGGGAGATAAATGGTAATGGAAAAAATACAATAAAAATAATAAAAATATATGTAGAATAAGAAGTTCTAATACAAACCATTAAAGGGAAAACTTTCCTCTTGTAATAGGAACAAAAGCCACAAGACATTTAAACCAGAAAATAGGCTCAGTAGAAGGTAAATACCCATGAGGCAACTGCTAAAGTTGGAGCGCTCTGTTATGGGTGACAGATGGAACTGCGTTAACAAACTTCAGAATTGTTTGAACTGTGTGAGTTCTTTGGTTGCAACATTGTAGCTTTAATCAACCCACCTGCTGGGCAGCAGGGGCCTGGGGCCGGAGCGGCAGGGAGGAAGCGGTTAGGGCTGCAGGCAGGACTGAGCTGGATGGCAGCCCCAGGCAGGGAAGTGGCCGCCCCGCGGACGTTTCCCACCTGGATCTGCTAAGCGTGCTGACCGACTAGTAAACACGGCCAGGGAAAGACTGTACTCGCAGATTCTGTCGCTGCCTAAGTCACGGCTGTGTTTGTGGCCACGTGTCTGGCTGGTCGTCTGCCCCCTCTGGCTTTAGATACAGCTTTGGGGTGACTAACAGCTCCTTTGAGCCTTAGTTTTTCTTCTTCATAAAATAATGATCATTGTCCTACCCACTTCCAAGGGAATGGTGAAAACCAAGTAACTCGATGCATATCCAGAGGCTTCGGCTCAGTGGGTTAGAGTCCTGTCCCCGTGTGCCACGGTGGTGGGTTCGATTCCCAGTCAGGGCACATACCAGAATCAACCCGTGGGTGCGTCAATAAGTGGAACAAATTGATGGGTTTTTTTTTTTTTCTCTCTCTGTAAAGTAAATTTTTAAAACTTTTTTAAAAAGAGGCTTTGGCAGTTATCCAGTGTTCTCTGACCATAGAACGGCTGAGGGTGGCATTGCCCCCCACTGCAGCCCCGTGGTCTGCAGGTGCAGGTTTTGGTGCTTTGCATGCACTAACTTTGTAATCCTTAAAAGAGCTCGGTGAAGTGGGGGATGTTATGATCATTGCGTCCATTTCCTGGATGAAAACGTGGATGAAAACAATGAAACAGAGAGACTAAATAGTCTTCCAAGTCACAGGAAGCGGCAGAACCTGCGTGGCCCTGGGCAACCGGGTCCCAGGGTGCAAGATTCTCTTCGGCTGCTGCCCGGTGACAGCAGGGGACTGTGATGAAGCGGATCATCGACGACGATGTCATGGTTTAGGAAATCGTCTTGGGCCGAAGTACCACTGACCCCTGCCGTGCTCACACCAGGTACGGCCTCTCTTGTGAGCTCCTACGCTCACCTTTGTAGTGAGGAGAGGCTCAGAGAACCCCCTCCCTACTCCCCAGTTCTGGCTACAGAGACAGGCATCCCGGTGAAAGCCACAGTTCAGAAGCATTTTACAGGTCACGGCGTTTTGGCCAATCGGTAAATCGCTGCGATATAAGCGAGGCTCCAGCCCCCGCCGCACTGCCCCCCACCCCGTCTGTGCAGGAGGGATGTGCCGACCCCCACCTGTGCCTCGAACCCTGCACTCACACACTCGTCCCCTTTTGTCCCCTGGGACGGGGTTCGTGCTCCTGGGACGGGCGTGGGGCCAGACAGGGGCCTCAGTCAGTCCCCTGCCCCCACCCCTGGCTCCATCCCCGGGATAAAAGCGGGCCGTGCTAATGGTTACAATGCATTGTCTGGCTCAGGCCTGTCCAGGAATTTGCTGGAAGCTCAAGTTCACGTATCTTGAAATTCTCTTCAATTACTGTTGGTATTTTAAAGGGTGATGTTAAATGCTAGTATTTTTAAACTTTAAAAAAGAACCACTAGTTGTAGTAGAGATCTCTGCTGAAATATTTACAGATGACATGATAAGGTGCTTGCGACTCGCTTCCAAATCCAGGGTGGGCTGGGGGACGAGAGCTGCAGATAGTACAAGTTCGGTCACGAGGGGGATTTTCTTTTCTTTTTTTTTTCCAAAATTTAATTTTTATTGTATTTTTTCCACTACCATGGAGTCCCCTTATGCTCCTTCCCCCGGCAACCACCCCCCTGTTGTCTGTCCACGAGTCCTTTTTCCTTAATGCCCCCGCCCGCTTCGCCTCCCCTCCTTAGCCATCAGTCTGCTCTCCATCTGTGAGTCTGTCCCCATTTTCCTTGATTTCCACGTGTGAGCCAGATCACATGGTCCTTGTCTTTCTCTGACTGGCTTATTTCACTGAGTATAATGCTCTCCAGGTCCATCCATGCTGTTGCAAATGTAAAATTTTCTTCTTTTTTATGGCCGAGTAGTGTTCTGTGGTGTAAATGCCCCAGAGTGGTTTTACCCACTCACCTACTGATGGACACCTGGGCTGCTTCCACATCTTGGTGACTGTAAATAATGCTGCAGTGAACATAGGGTGCTCATGTTCTTTCTAATTGGTGTTTTGGGTTCCTTCAGATATATTCCCAGAAGTGGGATTGCTGGGTCAAAAGGCAGATCCATTTTTAATTTTTGAGGTATCTCCACACTGCTGTCCACGGTGGCTGCACCAGTCTGCATTCCCACCCACAGTGCACGAGGGTCCCCTTTCTCCACGTCCTCACCAGCACTTGCCGTTTGTTGATTTATTGATGGCGGCCATTCTGACAGGTGTGAGATGGTCTCTCATTGTGGTTTTACTTTGCATTTCTCTGATGATTAGTGATGTTGAGCACGTTTTCATATATTTATTAGTCATCTGTATGTCCTCTTTGGGGAAGTGTCTATTCAGGTCCTTTGCCCATTTTTAATTGGGTTTTTTGTTTTTTTTGGTGTTAAGTTTTGTAAATACTTTATAAATTTTGGATAGTCACCCCTTATCAAATGTATGAGCAAATATATTCTCCCATTCTGTGGACTGTCTTTTATTTTGTTGGTGATTTCCTTTGCTGTGCAAAAACGTTGCAGTTTGATATGGTCCCATTTGTTTATTTTTTTCTTTTGTTTCCCTTGCTTGGGGAGCTATATCCGATAAAACACTTGTATGAGCAATGTCTGAGATTTTGCTGCCTATGTTTTCCTCTAGGATTTTTATGGTTTCAGGTCTAACATTTATGGCTTTAATCAATTTTGAATTTATTCTTGTGTGTGGTGTAAGAAGGTGTCTAGTTTCATTTTTCTGCACATATCTGTCCAATTTCCCCAACACCATTTATTGAATAAACTATGTTGAGCCCATTGTATGTGCCTGCTTCCTCTCAAATATTAACTGACTATAAAGCTGTGGGTTTATTTCTGGGCTCTCCGTTCTGTTCCATGTCTCCGTGCGTCTGTTTTTATGCCAGAACCCCACTGTGTTGATTACTATGGCCTTACAGTAGAGTTTGATACCAGGTAGTATGATTCCTCAAACCTGGTTCTTTCTCAGGATCACTGTTGCTATGTGGGACCTTTTATGGTTCCATGTAAATGTTTTAAATAGTTGTTCCAGTTCTGTGAAATATGTCATTGGAATCCTGATAGGAATTGTATTGAATCTATAGATTGCTTTGGGTAGTATGGACATTTTAATGATGCTAATTCTTCCTGTCCATGAACATGGTATGTGCTCCCACTTATTTGTACCTTCTATTTCTTTCTTCAGTGTCTTAGAATTTTCTGTGCATAGATCTTTTGCATCCTTGGTTAGGTTTACTCCTAGTTATTTTATTCTTGTTTAAACAACTATGAATAGGATTGTTTTCTTAATTTCCCTTTCTGTTAGTTCATTTTAGGCATATAAAAATGCAACTAATTTTGTGTCCTGCTACTTAGCTGAATTCATTTACCAGTTCCAGTAGTTTCTTGATGGAATCTTTGGGGTTCTCTATGTTCAGTATCATGTTGTCTGCAAATAATGACAGTTTTACTTCCTCCTTTCCAATTTGGACGCCTTTTATTTCTTCCTGTCTGGTTGCTGTGGCCAGGACTTCCAGCACTAGGTTGAATGAGAGAGGTAAAAGCAACTCCCTGTCTTGTTCCCTCTTGTTCCCGATCTTAAGGGAACACCTGTAGCTCTTGCCCATTGAGTATGATGCTGGCAGTGGGTTTGTCACATGCGGCCTTTGTTATGTTGAGGTATGTTCCCTCTATTCCCACTTTGTTGAGAGTTTTTATCATAAATGGGTGCTGGATTTTATCAAATGCTTTTTCTGCATCTATTGATATGAGCGTGTGGTTTTTATCCTTCGTTTTGTTTATGTGGTGAATCACATTTATTGATTTGTGAATGTTGTACCAACCTTGCATTCCCAGAATAAATATCATTTAATCATGGTGTATGATCTTTCTGATGCATTGCTATATTCAGTTTGCTAATATTTTGTTGAGGATTTTAGCATCTATGTTCATCAGGGATATTGGCCTATAATTTTCTTTCTTTGTAGTGTCTTTATCTGGTTTTGAATTAAGATAATTCTGGCCTCATAGAATGAGCTTGGGAGCCTTCCCTCCTCTTGAATTTTATGAAATAGTTTGAGAAAGAGGGGTGTTAGTTCTTCTTGGAATGTTTGGTAAAGTTTACCTGTGAAGCCATCTGGTCCAGGGCTTTTGTTTGTTGGGAGTTTTTTGATTACTGCTTCAATTTCACTAGGTGTAATCTGTCCGTTCAGATTCTCTGATTCTTCCTGATTTAGTTTTGGAAGATTGTATATTTCTAGGAATTTATCCATTTCATCTAAGTTGTCCAGTTTGTTGACATATAATTTTTCATAATATTTTCTTACAATCCTTTGTATTTCTTTGGTGTCAATTGTTATTTCTCTTTCATTTCTGATTTTATTTATTTGGGTCCTCTCTCTTTTTTCCTTGATGAGTCTGGTTAAAGGTTTGTCAATCTTGTTTATCTTTTTAATGAATCAGCTCTTGGATTCATAGATCTTTTGTATCATTTTTTTAGACTCTGTTCATTTATTTCCGCTCTGATCTTTATTATTTCCTTCCTTTTATTCACTTTGGGCTTTGTTCATTGTTCTTTTACTAATTCCTTTAAGTGTAAAGTCAGATTGTTTATTTGAGCTTTTTCTTGTTTTTTGTTTGTTTGTTTGTTTGTTTTTGAGATAGGCCTGTAATGCTACGAATTTCCCTCTCAGGACTGCTTTCCCTGTGTCCCAGTGTCCCACAGAATTTGGATTGTTGTGCCCTCATTTTCATTCGTTTCAAGGTATCTTTTAATTTCTTCCTTCATCTCGTGGTTGACCCATTCACTGTTTAATAACCTGTTATTTAGCTTCTGTGTCTTTGTGTGTTTTTCTGTGTTCTTCTTGTGACTGATTTCTAGTTTCATAACCTTGTGGTCACAGAAGATGCTTGATATGATTTCAATCTTCTTAAATTTATGGAGATTGTTTTGTGTCCTAACACGTGGTCTATCCTAGATACCATTCAATGTGCACTTCAAAAGTATGTATTTCTGCTGCTTTGAGATATCAGTTATGCCTCAAAGATATCAATTAAATCCATTTGATCTAGTGTGTCGTTCAAGGCTGTTGTCTCCTTGTTGACTTTCTGCCTGGATGATCTATCCATTGAAGTCAATGGTGTGTTAAAATCCCTGATTGTGACTGCATTGCTGTCAGTCTCTCCCTTTATGTCCATCAATATTTGCTTCACATATTTAGGTGCTCCTGTGTTGGGTGTGTAAATGTTTACCAGAGTCATGTCCTCTTGTTGGATTGTTTCCTTTACCATTATGTAGTGTCCTTCTTTAAAGTCTATTTTGTTGCAAATAAGTGCTGCTATCCCAGCATTTTTTTCTTTTCCATTTGCATGAAATATCTTTTTCCAACTCTTTGCTTTTAGTCTGTGTGTGTCTTTCAATCTGCCATGGTTTCTTAGAGGCAGCATATATATTGGTCTTGTTTTCTTATCCATTCAGCTACCCCATGTCTTTTGGTTGGAGCATTTAAGCCATTACTTTTAAGGTGATTATTGATAGATACGTATGT
>PVJI01017101.1:0-36542 GCA_004026765.1 Micronycteris hirsuta | reverse complement strand
CAACAAAAGCAGAAAGCAAGCAGAACATAACCAGAGACATTGAAATTAAGAACAGTCAATAGCCAGGGGGGAGGGGGGAGGGGACAAAGGGGAGAAGGGTTTTCAGGAATCACTATGGAAGGCACGTGGACAGAACCAAGGGGGAGGAGGGAGGCTGGGGAGGGGGCTGGGGTTGGAGGGAGGGAGGAGGGGAAGGGAGAGGATGCAAATAACTGTAATTGAACAACAATAAAGCAATTTAAAAAAAAATAAAAGTACAAGGAGTGCAATGATGCACAGGACAATAACATGCTGTATGCTGTAACTGAGTGCATTAGGGTTTTGAATGGACATTTGATGTAAATGTGTTGTTCTGTGCATACAAACACAGAATTCATGCATTATGAGAGGCTTGATCTGAAAGAATTCAGACTACGTATACAGGGGACAGGTTGAGCGGTAAGATCTTTGTTGGAGATTTAAAGATGCAGTTACATCTTTTTTTTTTTTTTAATCCTCACCCAAGGACATACTTATTGATTTTAGAGAGAGGGGATGAGAGGGAGAGATAGAGGGGTAGAAATATCAATGTGAGAGAGAAACATTAATTGGTTGTCACTTGTATGTGCCCCAATCAAGGACCAAACCTGTAACCTAAGTCACTCGTATGTGCCCTGACTGGGAATTGAACCCACAATTCTTCGGTTTACATGACAATGCTCTAACCAACTAAGCCACACTAGCCAAGGTAAGATTCAGTTAATTCTTGTATAAGATAGCTGAATATAGATTAGTTGAATCTCCAAGAAATCAGACAATGGGATTACTTAATTCCTAAAAATCTAAGTCCATGTAGAGAAAGTTAATAAGAGGAAGAGCTCAGATATCTCAGGTGTAAATCAAAATAAATACTTACTTAAATGGCAGATAAACTATACAGAATGATTTCAGGGACCTCGTTTTCATTTTTTTTTTGACTGTGTCACATTTTTATTCACATGAGGCCCTCCCACCAATCATTTCACTCTTCTTTCCAACTTTATCCACATTTGAAACACTGCCCCTGAGGGCATTGGGGGTTCACGCAGACCCATAAGTGTGAGTGGTGCACGTTGGTGCAATTTAAATTACCGAGGCTACACATGCTCTGGGTATGTAACTGGCAAGTGCCTGGCTCATCATGTTGTTTTATGACAGTATGTGATGGCTGCCATCATTTGATGCAGTTCTTGAGGCATCACCGAAATTCATTCTGTTCCACAAGCCACAAACATAGGACAATACTGTGATTGCTTAATTCAGACAGAAGCTTTAATAATATACTACATTATTTCTGAAGAAATAAAACTGTCTTCATTCAAGTTATATGTGTGGGAATTAAAGAAAAAAACAGTAAGATTACTTAATCAGCCAATACTGTCTTTGTACTGTAATAACCATTACCGTGTGCACAGAAATGAGCTTTCTGACATCCACTCCGCAGTGCTGTGTACTGGCCGTGAGCATGAACTTGGGAGGCACAGGCATGTGGAGCTTAAAGATTTTCCAGCTTTAAAGATATTTGCTTCTGTCAAAATTGCTATGGCACAATCTAATTTTCAGACCAAAGACTACATGATACATGCAGCCATATATTAAATTTATATTTAGTGACCTGACTAAAGTTACTCATTATCATTATTAAATTTTCTGTATGTGAATTGACATCAGAGTATAGAACATATAAGCTTCTCTCAGTGTACATTAAGGTCAGTAAAAGCAAAGAGAAATTGATTATTATTTTTATATGTTTTCTATTCTCTTATGTTTGTAGTCATTATAGGAAAAGATGTATAAAATTGTTTCTATATATAGAACTGAAAAAAATTAAAAAAAGGGTTTCAGTTGAAAAAACTTTCAATTATCATGCTATTTGCCATAAATATATTTGATAATTTATGAAAAATCCTTATTAAATTAACTGCTTTCTAATTTCATTACTCATTATGAACATTAATATCACTTTCATGTATTCCAATGATGAACTTAATTATGTTAGAATGTGATAATATGTGAAAATCACATTAAAATACTAACTAAATAAATGAAAAATGAAATAATGTTTATAACAATGGTTTAAGCTAATATTTAATATGTATAGATACTGAAGCAAAGACACCAAAAGTAGAAACTTAAACAGAAGCAAAAAAAAAAGCCCACAAAAGCACTTTAACCAGTCTTTTTCAACATATTACATTTTTCTAATCTGTTCAGAAATTAATCTTTAGTTTTCAACTACATACATTACTAGGATATAAACACACACACACAAAACAGAAAAGCCTGGCTGGTGTAGCACAGTGGATTGAGAGCGGGCTGGGAACCAGACGGTCCTGGTTCGATTCCTGGTCAGGGCACATGCCTGGGTTGCAGGCCAGGTCCCCTGTGAGGGCCATGTGAGAGGCAACCATACATTGCTGTTTCTCTCCCTCTCTGTCTCCCTCCCTTCTCCTCTCTCTAAAAAATAAATAAATAAAATCTTTAAAAAAAAACAGATTCTAATTCTGTTACATGACTGAGAAACACTTTGACAAAATTTTGGAGGCATAGAGTACATTATTGGAACATTTAATGGAAACATACCAAGGAGTATGTATGTGATAGGTATGATTCTTAACTAAATACAATGGTATTAGAATAATCTGACTACAAAGTTATACAGTCAAACTTAAGGATGGACATTTACTTGTGGCATATTTGGTCATTTTCATATTTAGTCTCTACAATTTGCTTTGCAAATTCTATTAACTCACTGAAACATGACTTTATTGTTGTTTTTGAAACACTGAAGTATATAAAAGTGTCTAGAACCTCTATAACATAATTTGATGGGGATTAGTACATGTAGTAAAAAGAATTATCCATACATGTACTCAACATTATACTGATATTATGATGCTATTACAACAGATACATAGATATCAGACTTATAGTGATATCTAAGGCTAAAAAATTCACAGGAAAGAGCCACTCTCAAATAAAAGCTGATTGCTATAAATATCAGTGATTTTCCAACATATCATTGCTGATTCTTGGAATAATTGTTTAAGATGTACTGTAGGTCAATCACTGTGCTAAAAGTCAGTAGTCTCTCTGATCTTGAACTTTATAGTATGATGTTAACTTAGAGGTATCAACAAGTGTTTTGGGTGCTCAAAGGAAAAACTAATAGAGGGAAGCTGGAATGTGCAAGATACTTCATAAAGATAATTGCGTGAGAGACAAGCTTTGAAACTAGGTCAGAACTTATACCACGGGCTTGAAAATCACTGATGTTAGTCCATCAGAAATAAAGTATTTACTTCTTACTACAATGACTTCTGACAACTACACAAAGTCAAGCCAAACCCTATAGATGAAAAGCACAGTCCTCCATGAGACTGCCCTCGTTTCAGACACCAGCTGCAAGTTCAGAGGTCACCACTTCACTTTCACTTATTCAGGGGTTCTCACTTCCCCCTCACCTTCAATAATGTTCCGGTACAACTTACAGAACTCAGGAGAGCACTACATACTTCTAATGACAGTTTTATTATAATAAAACAATACCAATCAGAACTATCCAAAGGGAGAGATATAGGGCAATGTCTGGCATAGTCCCCAAGGCAAAGTTTCTATTGTTCTCTCCCAGTGGATTCAGGATGCATTGCCTACTGGTACACTGATGTATGACGGTATACAGGGTACTAACAACCCAGGGAGCTCCCCTGAGCTTTGGTGCTCATAATCGTTACTGGCACATATTTATGTAGGCATCATTGTTTGGACTCCTGTAATGTGACTTAGTCTCCAGCCCTCCTTCCATCCTGGGAGTTCAGGCTAACACTACCATCACATGGCTTAAGTCTCTAACCCTTTAATCACACAGTTGGTCTTTGTGGCTTGACCAGCCCTCATCCTGAGTCATCTCCTTAGCATAAACTATCTAGGGTCCTAGCAGGAGTCACTTGTTAATATAAACTATCAGGTGTGGCCCTAGTGGAGGGTTACCACGAATAACAAAGGCATGCCTCAGAACAGTTCAGGGTTTTAAAAGCTATCCCCCAGTATCTGAAGACAAACACCAATCAAGGTGTTTCTTTGTTGTTGTTTTTGTTTTTTAATTCACTCACTCTCTGTTAGCCTTTACAATTCAGCTAAAGACAGATTATTATTTGTTCTTTTCTTTTGCTGTTTGAAGGAAGGCTCCAGTTCTTCTGATCAACAGGGTTACTAATATAGTAACAGTGGTAGGAATCAGTTCTAGCAAGTTCCTTGAATGGAATGATGGGGAGCGCCGTGTGGCTGGGAAAGGAGTGAGGCGGGTGATGCTACGGCTTCAGTTGCAAAATTTTAGAGGGTGCCAAAAACTCAGTCGTCAAGATAAATCACAGTTAATGTCATATTTTAAGTCAAAATAATGCAAATACATCTACAGTGAATAAATTATGAAAATTTGAAATAAAAGCAATATCGGCATCACTGTTTTTTTTTTTTCTTTCTTTTGCCTCTGGCACCAATATGGCCTGGCATGGCCCTGGGACTCTGGTTTCTTAGGAGATATACAGGTGTCCAAAAGAGTCAATCCAGACCTCCTAGATCACCCAGGACAGTAAATATGGCCAGACTCCTTGAAATGAAGATAGGGGCCTGATGCATCTGTTATCTTGTCCATGATGAACCTAAGACTTGGGCAGGTGAGTCAGTGGGTTCTGCTCCTCATGTCTTCAGGGAGTAAAATCAAGGAGGGTAGGCTGTTTTTAAAGAATGCTGTGTTTTCTTAGGAGATAGGCTTTAGAGTGTGTATCATACTTGAACTACTCAAACAACTTTCTCTCCCTAGGTTCTGAGAAGAGCTGTTGGTGAGGGTGAGTCCTTGAACTACTCAAACAACTTTCTCTCCCTAGGTTCTGAGAAGAGCTGTTGGTGAAGAGCTATTGGTGAGGGTGAATCAGACTCACCCAATTCCTTCCTTGTCCAGAATTTCTCCTTAATTCTAGTATGTTCACTACTAATGCTCCTGTCTTTTGTTCTTTATCTTTTCCTTTATTGGCTTTTAACTATTCCTCACTGTTGGTCCCGGTCCATTGTGCCCCCTACTGCTTTATTTACCATCAATATTATTATAACTCCTCTAGAGTAATATTTATTTTATCACTTCAATTCTATCTCTCTTCTATCGCCTTTTTCCTTGGCTGTTTCCCAGTCCCCCATATCTCCCTCGATTTCTGTTCCCTTCTCCTTTTCAGTTACATGTTTTTCTTTTTGATACAAATTTATGAATGAAAACAAGCACATATATTGAAATGTTTGCTATGTCTTTCCTGCTCTAAATTAATACACATGAAGAAAACCTCTCAGTCCATTCACTTCTTCTTGAAGGGTAAAACATTACAAAGACATAAGTATCTTAGAATTGGAAAAACAATTTTAAACAGGAGACTAAATTTTTAAAATCAACTATCACTGGAATTACTTTTATAAATGAAACAAACTTTTATCTTTTCTCACTGTACCACTTTCAATCAATATCACTTTTTCCTGATATAATGGTCTATTTTACTAATCAAACAAAACCTGCTATTTGATATGCTAACATATTACCTTGACCACCTCCCTCCACCAGTTTGTTTCTCTTACCTATTTCCTCTTGTCTAAAATTTCTTGAATAAAAAAAAAGAAAGAAAGCCTTCTACCACAAAATAAAGGATGAAGTTTTCAAAAACAGAGGACTTTGAAGTAGTTAGTACAAAAACAAGATAGATGTCACTGCTAGTAAACTGAGTAAGATCAGATAAAAATAAGCATATGCTAAGAATTAAAATATTTGAGGTAACTTAGTGGTCAAAAAAGCGATTAAAAACAGCTTCATTAAGAACTCCATGTCTGCCTGGCTGGTGTAGCTCAGTGGATTGAGCGTGGGCTGGGAACCAAAGGGTCCCGGTTCGATTCCCAGTCAGGGCACATGCCTGGGTTGCGGGCCAGGTCTCCAGTGAGGGCCATGTGAGAGGCAACCATACATTGCTCTTTCTTCCTCCCTTCTCCTCTAAAAATAAAAATAAATAAAATCTTAAAAAAAAAAAAAAAGAATGCCATATCTGATGTTGTGCCTGCTGGGGGTGGGGGGTATAAGGGGACTAAATGGTAATGGAAAAATACAATAAAGATTAAATAAAAAATTTTAATCAAAATTATACGTTCATGAAAAGAATGCCATATCTGAGATATTACAAGTAATAATTTTGAAAATAAAGTCTTACCAATGTATTTTTAGCCTATGAAATATTGTCAAAAACAAATCTCAAATGTTTCCTCCACTGTGCAGTATGCATGAACTTGCTGAAATATTTGATGATTCTGAAAGTATTTGTTTAGAGGTAGATTTTATGGGAGCTGATATTGCAAATTGCAAACAATAAAAACAGAATATATCAAGACAGAAGGCTCCCATAAGTTTATTCTGCTTAGATAATACACTGACATTCTCAAGAGGATAGTTTTAATTAGTTAAAATAATTACTTCCTTAGTTTAGTGAAAGGTACAGGCAGCCTTCATCCTGCAATGTGCTGTGCTAACTGAAACTCCTGCTTCTTAGAATTGGGTCCTCTTTGTACTATTATGATACACACACCTTTCTGTTAACATGGTATCATGCAAAGTGAGGAATGACTTTATTCTAAATATAGTGTTCTGGAGAAATAGAGGTTTTTAAACATGAGTTTTAACAAAAATTCTTTATGTATTTACTTTTTCCCCCAAAGAACACACAGTTTTATAAGTCTAATTTACTAAAAATGTTATATCCAGTGACATCCAGTAGATGAATAGAGAGCTATGTCTGAATTACTGAAAAGCTGAGTTCCTTCAGTAAATATCATTTCATTACTTTTTAGTATATACTTGGTCAAAGTGTTTTCTAGTAGGCTTTCTGTTTTAAGAAAAAAGAATGTTTTGCCATAGAATATTAAAACTCCAAAGTAAATAAATCAGGCCATCAGTTACACTGGAAGTGCATGTTTAATAGTAAATGAATACCCAAAATAATTTCAAATTTTACTTCCTGAAGGCACAGAACCCTATATTTTGTAAATAAATCCAATGTCAATAAATGAAGTATCTATGCCCATTTACACTAAATATCTTTTTTATTCACAAGAAAACTCAGGTATCTAACCTCTCATTAAATGAATGTTGACTAATTCCAAGAAAATAAATCTAAGAGTTTTAGAGTTACAAAATATGCCTGACTTTTTAGTGGTATGAATATAAATAAAACATTTTTATTGCGTTAGACTAGATTTCAAACACTCTAAATCCATTTACAGCTCATTGTAGCTACTCTTTGTCAGATTTGAAAATAAATTCTGATTCATTTAAACAATTAAAAGGTATTAGATCTGTGATCATACAAAAAGGAAATCAATAAAAATAATAAGTATTTACTCCAATAAGGAAAAATTATAAATACTTTATCTATCTTGCCAATTTAACAAAACCATTTCCTAATGTCCAAGTATTTAAAAATTAAATACAAATCAGTGTTTTTATTTTGTGTCATAGAATGCAACTTTAGGGAACTTCATTTTAGATTAATAAGAAGTACGTTATAAAGTGTCTATTAAACTGCCGTTAACAACTTGGGCAGCCATAGTGGGTGCACTCACAGGTAACGCCAATGCCTATGGTGCACTTAACGTAAGTGCAGAAACAAAAGAACATACAGAAAGGAAGGCATCCAGTGACTTTTTACCTCTTTCCAAAGAGTGTTTATGTTATGTTTTTGATAATAATATATACTCACAAAAGAAAAACAAATAAAGGAAGCAAACAAAATTAGAAAAAAAAAACAAGCAAATACTAAAAAGTAAAATGGGCATTCTAAATATTTATATATGTTTCATTTATTAGTAAAGACCTCGTGACAAGGACTCAGATGCGTAGTTTGAAGAACTGACCTTGGGTGTGAGTGAACAGAGTGCAAAGGGGATCTCCATCTCCGTCAACACCGCAAACAGCTGATACTCAGCCGCACAGTTGACGGGGTCTGAGTGATGCCTATCAGTCTTCTGTTTCCTGCAGAGCTAATGTAACTCTCAACTAGTATTTGAAAAGCATTTAGCAATCCTTAGTTAAAATGCTCAATTTCAGCAATCTAATCTAACATCATATCTGCTCAAAACGTTTTACAACAAATAAAGTATGCTGCTCTTGGTTTGATGATCCCTATAACTGGTCTACTCGCTTCCCTCTTCTGGAGCAGATACGATTCTGGAGAGCTCTGTTTATTAACAGTATGTTTCATATTAAATTAAAATTAAATTTTATTTATCAAAAATTTACCTCTGTCACAAATAATCTGATTTATTGCAAATAATCAGATAAATTACAGATTTGATATTAGTAGCATATATCACTAGTATTAGAAAGCATTGAAAAATGGCAAGTTTTTCAGCAAAAAATGAAAAATAAGAATGAAAAAGTAATCTATAATAAAATAAAGAAATACATAAAACTAAAACAGAAAAAGGATATTCTATCAAGGTGACAATTAAATAGGAAGTAATGTGAGGACCACAACATTTCTGCTACTTTGCTACATCAGTCCTCACTAACAGTGGGCTGGTAAGATAACACGTAGCATCTCCAAAATCCCTGTAACAGTGGTCCTTAAACTGGCATACCAATGTCACAGATGGCATGAGATGATATTCAGGGGAAGGACAGGAAAAATTTTAAGAGCATGAATTTATAGATTCTCACCTTCCATCTGTACTACAGTATACAACAGATTTTCATAAATTTGTCATTGACTTTTCCAGTTTACAAAGAAAGCCACTTCCCTTACAGATCGCAGATGTTACTCAGTTGCATTGCCCTGAGGTGTGAACACCTCCAGACACAAAGAAAGGGAAGTCTTTCTTAGCAACCAGTCAACACGCCATAAGCCCACAGGCTCCCTAGGTTTCCCTTGATCACGCATATTCCTGTGGAGGATAATGTACCCTCTTAGAATGCACTGCTTTGGCTCACATTGGGATAACCTGAATTCATAGAGATGAAGAACAATATTGGTTGAATCCTGGAGTATTTTTTAATCACTTCTCACTGGAACAATGACATGCAATGTACAGGGAAAACCATAGCTCATTTGTGTTACTATTTCAATTCACTTTGGGTTCAAATAAAATCTGATTACTTCAGAAAGTTATTAAGATATTTGGCCAGTTTATAAATTTACAGAAAAGTTCTTTATAACATTTTTATTTCCAGGCAGTAGAGTTTTACCATCATATAAAAACAGAGATTAAAAGTTAGTTGACTGCTCAGTGAAGTTATAATTTTAATAATGTGGTGCCTAAAGCTAATAGAGATGTCTGCTTATAATGAATGAGTGTATTTATGGATCATGTAAGAAATTCTACCAGGGGCATAGTAAAGTAGAACAGTACTAATGTTTTACCATTTAATGGGTAATACTTTATTTAGCTTTCAAATGCTATTACATACATGCTATGATATCCAAAGGATACATTCATTTCTACTGATGGTATATATATATTCAATTTAACTATATTCAATTAAGTGCATTCAATTAAATATATTCAATTTAACTATAGACATAGCAGAGTAATTTTAAAAACAAAATGAAATGCTTTAAGAGAGGAAACAGCACCTATAGGATTTAAATTAAATAATTATATAACATTTAAATGAATGCTATTGTAATTCAAATCGCATTTTTCGCACTGTGTTTTTGTCCTTTAGAATGACTTGCCACATTGTATTGCTTGTTGGACATGATGCACTGGGTAAAAGGGACCCATGTAAAATGTGCCTTTAGGAATGTGGTGGTGAGCTGTGGGTTATAATGTGCATTCTGTTCAGAAATCTATGCTTCACTCCACCTATTTCAAACTGATGAAGTGAATTTTGTCCACTTGGATGAGCTCATATATATTATTGCATAAAAGTCGGTTATTCAAAAGTTATTACAGAGCACTGGCATTTAATCTAAAATACGATGTTTTTATTAATAACCACTAGAATTATATATAGTGATATAATAATGTAATAATCAGTGAAAAGTGAGTGTCTTTTGAATCATTACTGGAGGATCCCCAAGATATTATCTGAGACATTCTAGAGATTTTTGATGCATACTTTTTACTAGGATCCAGAAACTTATCTGTTGAAAAGTACATTATAGATTTCCAAACAGAACACACATCACAACCCACAGCTCACCACTACATTCCTAAAGGCACATTTTCGTTTGTTCCTTTTACCCAGGGCACCATGTCCAACAACCAAGAAAATGTGGCAAGACATACTACAAGGCAAAAACACGGTGCAAAGAATGCAGTTTGAATGACAATAGCATTCATTTAAATGTTATATCTGAGTAAAAGTACAACGAAATGGCGTAACGAGTTTACTAAAATTGATTCTCTTTTGATAGCTCAAAAATACAACATGATACAAGTAACACCAACCTCAGAATTATTTGTCTTAACTTCTGATGCTTTTATACCCTGTGTGAATCTGTCATTCTACTAGAAATTTTTGAGATGTGTTTTTAGAGTGCAACACGCATCAATCATCCATTTTTCAAATGATAAAGCAGCCCTTTACCTTCAATCAAAAAGTATCATAGTGATGCAAAGACTTGTTTTTTTCCCAATGAATTCATGATCTTCTGAATTCATGATCTTTTTGGCTGCTTCTCAAACCATGGAATAAGCCAAAAACAAACTGTAAACAAATACAGATATACCTTTGAAAATACCTGAAATTAACTTAAATGTTTGTTTTGAGGCAAACTTAAAGGAGAGAGTTAATTTTTTTTCCCCCATTTATTCAGGGCTATACCAGTGTCTGGCCACACTTCCTTCCCTCTCGAACTCTTTTTATAGCCCTCTTTCTTCTCCTTTTACACCCAGAGGTTATAGCTGGTAGTGTTCAATCTGCATAGCAAACGGGAAGGAGGAAAATAAAAAAAGCAAGCCAGAATCTTCTTTAGCTCATGGAGGGAGTATAAATGCTAGAAATACTCATTTATTACTTCTTTTTATGATGTAGAAAATTGAATAGCAGAATGCACATATTAAGCTGCTAGAAATAGAGACAAAACAATCTGTAGGAATTATTTTGTAGGTTTACGATCACTTTTCTTAGATGAGAATATGCTTTGCATATTTTAATTATGAGTACTCAGTTAATAATACTGTCTATTTTCAGCAAATATAATAGACATTTTTATGACCCTCTCCAAGTAAGAATTGCTCTTGCATCCTTATTTTCTTAAAAAATTACATGCCTACAATGTGGCAAATATTAATCAATCATTGTGAAATGAAATTTCACTTTAATTTGAAACTGGGAAGCCACCAGAAGACTTCATATAATAGATAAAGTAATGTCTCATTTTAAATAAAAAGAAAGTAAAAGCATATTTGTCCCATTTTATTGATGCCTTGGGAATATTTTAAAATGAAACTATAAGCTTTTCTCCATATTAAAGCTTTATTTAACACTTGGGTTGAGCTACGTTCATGTATTAGGCACCCTTAAAAGTGTGTGCTATTTTAAAAAATTGGATATTTTCTTGACAAGAAGCACACAATTAAGAAGATAAAATTATGTAAAAAATTATTTTGTATCTTCATTTTATCTTTTATCATCTAGTATCATTATTTGGAAAATAATTTCTAATTATGTTTTTATTCATCGTAATTCAAAAAGAAATACAATTCTTGGCCGGTTAAGTCATAATGTCCTACATTTTTAGATGTTATTGAGGCCATGCATTCTATTAATAAGAAATATCTCAAAGAGAAATGGCCTTCAGAGTTATAAATAATGGGAGTGTAAATTTCAGACCAGTGACAGGCATTTTCAGCTACACAATCTTTTATTACTTTATTTGTATGTGAATAACTTATTTTGATCTTTTTATGATAATTATTTGAAAGCAGATATTTGCAAAAGGCTGCTTCTTACACTATGCCTTCTCAGGATACATTTTGAGGACAATTGAAGTGTTTTAGGGCCCTTTATCCCAAAAGCAATAGTCCCATGGTTTCCACTATAATATCTTTGCACTTCCTATGCTTCCAAGTCTTTTTCATAGTCTCATGTTTATTTTGTGAAGACTCACTATCTTTCAATAACTGTATTTTTCTTAATTAGAATCAGCTTCTGTTGCTGGTAATCAAAGAGCCCTAATTAATGCAAGATAATTAGGACACCAAATATTTTGCAAAGAAAAGAAACCCTGAGAAACAAAACAGATTGATTCAGTCTGATAGAGGTAACCAGAGCACACTTAGAAAAGACTATTATAAAAAGTATATGAATCCTAGGGAATGCCAAGCACTGAGGCAATAGATAAAAAAAGTTGTAATGACAACCATCTGGGTGTCGTTTGAAAACCCACATTTGTAGGATGTAATACAATGCAGCTGTTGACTGCTGAAGGTGTGCATGACGTAGAAAAAAATGCCTCACACAGACACACAAAGATACGTAAGTTCATCTGATAAGGTCAAGAAGGAGACTCAACTGTTGGTTTAATTCTTTACTTGATTCCAAGCACCAAGAACAGTGTATGGCACATAAAATATTCTCAATAAATATCGTCAAATGCTATTAAAATGAATTTAAACATAATTCTTTAATTTTAATTATAATGTGCATTAACTATCCAGTGCCATGTGTTGATCTAACAGGTGAAATTAATACAACCCCAGTGTCAGAATAGGCTTCTCTGAACAGTGACACGTAATGAGGGGATTCTGTGTCTAGTTAATGAAGAGAGAATATGTTGGGCAGAGAGTAGGAGCTGCAGGTGTGAGAAATGGACAGACAAGGAATACTGAGTGGGGACCCTGCTGAGGCTGGGGTGGCAGTATGCTGGTAAGAATATATAACTGGCTATATCTTAAAAAAAGTCCTAAACCACATATATGCTAATTTCTGAGGCATAAATTCTGCCACCAGGACTTTACACTACCAGTATGACATCAATGAATGCAGAGTTGGGTAAGTATGTGCAGTAGGACCTCATTATGTAATATCTTCAGTGTACAGATACATCAGAGAAGAAATTCAGTACTTTCATATTTTGTAATCACTTTGTGACTCAATTAAATATCAGGAGCCATCTGAAATACCTGTAGTCACTTTATCTGTCACGTACATATGAGGTCTGCATGGAATCACCAAGGCCTATGACTGCCTAAGCAGTATCCCAAGTTTCTCAAAGGTGGTCAATCAACATTGCCTCAACGCATTTAAGCCTGTGTTTGCCATGTCCTTAATAAATAATTCCACGCAAATCACTGTTTCATAGGAAAATACTTTAAGAAATCAAAGAATCGATTCATATAGCTCAGAGCTGGACAACTGAAAGAGACAAGGCAAGAAAAAAATAAAAAGACTCCTCAGAATGCACTGTCACTAGTAATAAACACCTTATTTCTAAAAGAACTTCTAAACTATATTCATTTGTTAGGTAACAAATAGTGTATTAAGGATGCCACTTAAGAACAAAGGAAAAAGGGAGGAACACATTCACACTGTAAAATTCCAACAGTACAATATATAAATCTAAATGCCTCATGTCAATCTCTCACAACTTCATTTTCCACCGCCCTGCTTCAAATAAACAAGTTCTTGTAGGATTTCACAAGAATTCACTGGGCTGTGATCCATATCTATATCATGTGAGTAGAAAGGAGAACTCACAGGTTACCTTTTGAGGAACTGTTCTAGCTAGATTTTACCTCACCCAACTCTTCTTAAACACCAAAACAACTTCTAGCAATAAATAGAAGTGACAATGCACCAGGGCACAGCAAACCCTTGTCTTTGAAACACCAACACATCATTAGAAATCATGGGGAAAATAAGTGTGTGTTATATTTCTGATCACATCAAGCATCCTACCACAACACATTGTCGTTTCCTTTGGAGTTTTAGAAAATCACCCCATGTAGAAATACTTACTTGGCAGGTAGGGGCTTGCGGTTGGGTGTTGCATCTCAAGTGTGTAATGACCTAGTTCATTATGGACCATGATGCCTACCTACTCTCTATATGAAGAAATACAGACACTGTGTCTATCCAGAGTTACAGAATATGAAAATTTCAGATAGAAAATATTCACATATATAGAGATTTTTGTCTCCCCAAGTGTTGGTAATGTATTTTCAGAATTTTTTATTACATTTGTGGATATGTTTTCCATTTTGAGAATGCATGAAAAAATGAGAATTGTTTTTAAACTCCCTTTTCATTTTCCACACACTTCAGGGTATCCAATGATAATTCTCCTAAACTGCAAAGTAATAACTTAGCCAACATGTTTCAACCTTCCTATACAACACTTGTATTTCCTACCCCATGTAGTAGTACATTGATTTTGCACACCACCTTCAGATTTACCTTCAGTTTTACCTATCCCCTCATACATAGCTATATTTTAATCTTATATAAAATAAGTAATATTAAATTTATAATTTATTTATAAAATATATATCCATGTAATAGTCCTATCACTTAATATTATGCTATGGATAAAACATTTTAAATCAATCAAACTGTGATCAGAACAAAACTCTAGACTGAAAATGAAGTGTTTGAAATATAATCAATACATTTACTTTCTACATTACTGTTCTTAACTGATTAATATTTATATCATCCATGGCTACAATGTAAAGTGAGGAAAAATACCTTAGATATAGTTACTTCTGTTATTTAAAATTCTCTTTTCAAGATTATTCACAATTATGAATGGTTTTATGACATTTTACTTTTTTTTGGCCACTTGATTTTGTCATAATATGTTTAAGAAACATGTTTATCATGTGCTGCTAAAAGGGTTTGATCTCCAACTTAAATTAGATGATATATTTTTTAACTTTTAAAAATGGTATCTTTATTATAATTTGTGTGTAGGAGAAAAGTCATGGCAATAATAAAAAATAAGTTGCTAAGAAGAAGCACATCACCCACATATAGAGAAAACTACTTTCTACACCTTCTCTGGCTCTCTGAGAGTCTCACTCTCCTGACTATTTACCTCTCCGCCTACCCATGCATGCACACACATGCACACACACACACACACGTGTCCACATGCACATGAATTTGCTTTTCTCAATTTTTGAATCTTCCCACATCCATTTTTCACTCAGGTAAGATTTGGACACTTTTTATGAAAAAATATATGCATGAGTTATCACTTAAATGCATTATGTATATGTAAATAGTATATTCCTGCAGTTAAATAATTATTAAAATATATGTCTTGTATGCCTTACTATTTTAGGCAGATGTTTAAAATAGAATCAGAAAAACACATTACAGCTAAAAACATGCACTTTCCATAAGAGAAGAGAAATTAAAATTCATTCTTTCCCGTTTTGTTGTTATAACTTAATTTTAACTCACACAGTTTTCATTGTCTATAATTGAAAAAAATACTTTCCCAGTTCACAAATAAATCCTTCATAAAATTAAGGGTAAAAGACCTTAAATTCAATCTTCAATTGAAGTATACTATTTTTTTCTCATCACAAATTACTGTATTCTAGCTTTGATTAGCTGCTTCAAATTATTTTGGTCTTAAAGGAAATTGAATGAAAAACTGCATCAATCAATGCAAATGCTATAGCATCAAAAAATTAAGAGTATTGTGTAATATTATCAGATGATTCAGATGATTCTGAAAACATGATTCTAATTTTAAAGAGCTGTGCAAAGATAACTAGATAGCTCCATAAAACTACACATAAGTACACGACATACATCACTATATATAAAAAAATGGTCTGAGCCTCTATTTTATTTGTAGGATGAGAGAACACAGTAGTTCTCCCATCTGCTGAAGATACCTCCAAAACCCCAGGGATACCTGAGGCCACAATGGTACTGAACCTTATGCAGTCTAGGTTTTTCCTATACATATATACCTGTGATAAACTTTAACTTATATATCAGGCACAGTAAGAACTTATCGCCAATAATAAAATAGAATAATAATAATAATATGCTGTAATAAAAGTTAAGTGAATGTGGTCATTCTTACTCTCTCAAAATATCTTTTTGTGCTTGACTCACCCTTCTTGTGAGGTACTGGTGGAACCAATTCATAAACAAGATGGCTGTTGGCCACATTTTCTGACTATGTTGCCAGAATAAAGGCAGGTATATAATTTTTGTCTTTGCTTTTGAAAGTGTCTGAGTTCTTTGCTCTGTACACTAAGCCTGGCTTTTTCATACGTCCTGCAGTGTTGCCGCATAGCACCAGAATCAATCTGTCCTTCCCTGCCCAGCTGTCTCCTTTGCACTTTTATGAATGTAGGTTTTATTGGGCATCTTCTTCCAGAGTAGCCTGGTTTCCTCGCAACTGAAATCTTGCTTTGAATGGTATAACCTTCTTCCTTAATCAACTTCAAATATGCGGGAAATGTGGCAGCAGCTTCTTCACTGGCAGATACTGCTTCTCCATTATTTAATATTTTTCAGTCCAAAACTACTCCTGAATATGTGTAACAGTCTCTTCCTTGCAGTAAATGGCTTCATGTCACACATGTCAGGGTATTCCTTTCGGAAGTCAACTCACAGGCTCGATACTTCTGGCACTACACATTGCCTTCAATCACAACACATTTTCTGTTCCTGTCTTCTACCCACAACTTTAATGCATTTTCCATCTTAACTATGCACTGGTACTGTGGCCATAACTTCTCAGTTTCAGATGTGAATTTCTCTTTCCTTCTTCACACTTTCAAGGATATAAGATTTATTATAAAGATCTATATAAAGTCTTATGCTGAGAAGATCTCGGCACCCTCGGCATAGATTTTTTTCTTCATTCATTAAGTAAACACGTTCACCTTTCACTTAAAGGAAGCACTTAAAGACTTCTCCTTGTATCCGAATTGCCAGCATCACTAACTCTTGTGCTTTGGAGCTATTACCAAGTAAAAAAAGGATTACTGAACTTTTAAACACTGCAATACCTGTAGTGGATCTGGTAACTTAAGTGACTAATGGCTGGTAGTGGAAGTACCTCTGGCAGAAAGCACCTAGAGCACAGACACTGGACAGAGGGACGATTCACACCTGGGGCGGGACTGAGCCGACTCTGGAGATTTCAAGGTGTTACTCAGAAGCAGGCGGAAGTGAGACCAGTGAATAGTGAATAATTGGGGAAATACTGTACAATTAGATGATTGAAAGGCCTTTACATTTCTGTATATAAAAAAAGCAACTTAAAGCAAACGTTTTTCTCAGATCTTAAAATAATATAAATCCTTATTTAGAAATAATGTTTGATATTGTCTTTCCATTCTTATTTTTAAAATAGTTTCAAGCTAACCACCATCCTCTTTTTTTTAGAGTACAACAAAATGGTCACTTTCATTTAAAAGAAACTTTAAAAATGAGTATGAGCCCGGCTGGTGTGGCTCAGTGGATTGAGAGCGGGCTGGAAACCAGGAGGTCCCAGTTCGATTCCCAGTCGGGGCACATGCCTGGGTTGCGGGCCAGGTCCCCAGTGGGGGCCATGTGAGAGGCAACCATACATTGCTCTTTCTCCCTCCCTTCTCCTCTCTCTAAAAATAAATAAAACCTTTAAAAAATAAAAAAAAATGAGTATGAAATTAAATTTCCTGATTAAATACACATAAAAGAACACGCATACTTTACATTGAAACTCACATACAAATTAGTTGACTACATGACAGTAAAAGAACTGGCAAAATGGAGAATTTACTATTGCAGATTATAAATGTTGTAACCTGAAATCAAAACTATAAATTAGGTTTCCTTTAAGGGAATTTAAAAAAAATCAAATATAGACCTCAATGTAGTACTAACAACATTGAGCCCATAACCTATTCCAGTTAACAAATGTCAAAAAAAAAAAAAAATACAAAAACCTACGTGTCTTTCATTCTCAGAAAGTTAGTGTGCAGCCCTTCTTACAAATGTTGAGGAGAGGAAAAGGCGGTGAGAGAGAGAAGTGGAAATGGTGGGGTAAGGCATCACACTCCACGTTGTTGAGATGTCAAATATTTCCCTTCATGTCCTCTAAATTAGCGACGCTTTCCTCTATCACGAATATTTAAAGCTATGCATCGCTCTGTTCCCTGCATACAATGAGGAAACTCATTTTTACTGGGAGCTTCACCAGGAGACCCCTGGCATTTCTCTCAATTTCAAAAACTTCAACAGAAGTATTGCCAGTGAACCACAGGGTCCCAACAGGCACAGAGAGGACTACCATGACACAGGATTCACGAAGGAAATACCCACCTGTGCTGCCCGGGGACATTGGTCTCAAAGACGTATGCAGGTGTGTTTTTCCTCAGCGAGACCTCGCATTTCCAGAATTACAGGAAGATGAATCATTGAGGCACCTCAGACTCTCCACTGGCTCTGAGCAGCCACAGCCCCGACTGCTAGCCAGGTACCAGCAGCTCACCTGTGATGCTAGCGTTAATGGTTCGCCGCTTCCTCACACCTGCAGTCGGGACTTTGTGCAAACATGGGGCCTTGGTTGAGAAAGGATGGAGAAATTTGTTTTTGGCAAGATTCCATTATTTTCACTGAGTCTATAATGGTGAAATGAACAGATGTGTAAATGTTAGTTCTTACATTATAACCAGATTTAAATAGAATAATAATGCTAGCAGACTGCCTTAGAAAAGGGGAAAGGGATTTTCTCCCATTTGAAACTGAAGAGACACAGCTGCTTTAGAGAACACAGGCAAACGTAGTCTTCTTAACGAGAATCAGCCAGTTTATTCATTTTGAATTATTTTTTTTAAAAAAAGACTATTATATTGTTTTTCTTATCTGTATTTTCATTAGTACTGAGCTAACTGAAAAATGTTTTAATTAATTAATACAGTCATACCATAAATTATTACTATAATAGCAGAAATTAAAATACCATTTATAAAGATGCTCATTATGATATCATGTAGTTCTCATAATGATGATAGAGCCTTCGAGACAGTTACTTTATGACATCTTTTTCAAGAAGGGAAAAGGAGGCACTGTGTACCGGGTGGGGCAAAATAGGTTTACAGTTGGGAGTACGCAGAACAGTTTATTCTTGGATTAATATTTATTAATTATTGTATTATTTTCCATGTGAACAACTGTACACCTACTTTTGCTCACAAAAAGGGTTAACATTTACAAAGTTGTGGTCTCTAGAAAAATAAAACAGTTATGTGGAAAATTAATTTGCCTTGACTAGCTCATTCAGTGGTGTCGCCAGATGGATGAAGTACTTTCTGCCATTCATAACTATGAATGTCGTGCATACCAATGGAGAATCTCAACAACAAAAATTTCATTCTCTTTTGCACAACTCCTTTGTATTTTTAGGAGGGCAGAGTTCCCGATATGGGTTAAAAATAAGAGGAAAACATGCAAAATTTCCATTTATAGAATTCTTACATATAAAACTATGCAGAAGTTTATATCCATGTTCACTTCCTATTTTCTTTCCAACTAGTTTTAGATTCATGTATGAAATTTCTAATTTATTTCTTCTAATGAGTCATTTTTTAGCCAGTTTGAAAAACAAATTACTATAGAGCTTACAAAAAATTAAATATTGTATTTTACACTGAAATTTAAGAAATTTTTAGTGCTTAGCTCCTTACATTTACTTTTCTACCATCGAATTTCTGTTATTGTACTGAATATTTAAGAATCCAATTTAGGCACATATTCATCTCAAAAAAACTTTTTTGTTTTTTTTTTTCCACTGAGATTATATAATGAAAATAACTGTATTTATAAGCATAATCTATTAAGACATTTAAAAATATTTTAAATAAATTATTTTGTTAATGATACATAAGAATTAACATGCAAATGAAAACCACTTTCTGTGCCTATCATATTGATATAAATAATATGTAAAAGATTACTCTTGTTTTTCTAACAATTTAATGGAAGTAATATCTGAAGGTACAGATGACACAGGGTTTCATTCTTCAAGAGAAAACTAAAAATTTCCATAACTTCCAAATAATTTTAATTTCCACAGAGAAAATGTTTCATTTCTAAAATGTCCACTTGCAAATGAGACAGAAGAGCTGAATAAAAAGGAATGATGAGAGCTAAGTATTTGGATTAAATATTATTAACTTTAAGAGCAGCCACATTTCCACTTCGGATTAATCTTTTTGCAGTTTCTCCCTGAGCCGGTGCTGCGGGCTCGCTTGGTGAGCAAAGGCTGCTGTGCACAAGTATGGACATCCCGTTATTCTCAGTGGATTTGCATGTGAACAAGAGATTGAGATGAGGCTTCTAAAGGAAGGACACACCCAACCTCGAGGGACACGGGGGCTTCCCCCTCCTAAACGGCCTCTGCCCCATGAGGGCGGTGACTTTGGTGACTGGCACGCTCCAGGCCAAGTTGAACAATGCCTCCAGTTGATTGACCCTGAGGATCCTATGCAGCACTATTTTCCTGAAATAGCTAACAGCTTGCCTTATGAACCTTGACTCTATCAAAATGTTTGCAAAACCATGAGTAAATCTCCTGCTGACTATTTGACATGCCAGATGTTATTTCACCTTTATGGGGGCAAGCCAAATTATGTATTCTGAACCACATAGCCACAACGAGGCACTTCCTCACAGCACCCCTAGTTTGAACTGACTAAATGCAAGGTCAAGGGCCTCTCACTGCTGTGCTTGTGGCTCAGCATTCTAGATCACAACTTTGCTTTCCACCTAATGCATCCAGAAGAGGCCCGACCCCCTTTATTATTCCCACAGCCAGCACCTCCTCCATTTGTGAAAATGCCATCCCCACTTCTTACCCATAATCCCCTCCCTGTTGCACACCACGACCCTGCCTTACAACATGACCAAGTGGACCAGATCCGATATGGCAAACATATTTGTACGAACCTCTGAGGTTCAATCCGGGCCTTGCAAGTAAAATGATGCTGGATCTGCCACCACTCAGGAAGATCTACAGCCCCACGTCGCTATCTATCCCATAGCTACCCCTAGAGATCAGCCCCTCATGCTAATTCCTGTCAAAAGTCCACAAGCCTCATTTAGGCTGGACCAACCCCCTGTTCTCAACCGTAATTAGAGCGCCCTGTGGTTAAGCATCAAAAATCAAAATAGCTACTCCCCACCTGCCCCATAGTGCTACTTCCTGAAGGCTACCAACCACACTTGCACACAAGGGCTGGATCTCACTCTGTGTATCACTGCCCCTTAATGACCTCATTCGAATTCTATGGAGGACTTGATTCAAGGGGAAGAGTGGATCCATTTGACCCTGCCCAGGCCACAATATTCAAGGAGATAACCCCTGTCATTCCAACATTGTTACATTTAACGTTTCAGCCACTCTTTTTCCGCCCAGCACCTCTCTGCTAGGGATGTCTTGACCTACTACCAAATGAGCCACTCTTCTCCCTCTTCTGTGGGGACTGGCTGTCACCACTGAACTGGCAGGCACAGGAACAGGTGCTGCCACTCTAGCCCAAAAAGACAAATATTAAAAGCCGCCCAGCAGTGATCAGACACACTACACACAGACACTAGAGCATATTCTGAGTCTAATACAATAGCATGCCTCACTGGTACAATGCTGATGAATGATCAGGTGGAATTACATTTCCTATTGGCTGAGTGGGATGGAACCTGTTCTGTACAGGGCACCTCTTGCTGCATGTACATAACTCCAGACAAGCACAGACCACCCCCAGAATATCTATCAAGATCTACAGGTTATGCATAATACAACTAAAATATTTCAAAAGCTTCCCATATTTCTCAAGGATTCTAATTTGTTCTCATGTCTCTTGCCATCCACCTTGGGACAGTGGCTAAGGTCTGGATTCCAAATGATAGCAAGTCTGTCACCACAGGCTTCATTGTTGTTGCCTTGGTTAAATGTGTTCTACAATGGCTTCAGAAAACAATACCTATGTCCTGTAACATAACTGTAACACAAGTAATTGCTATTCCTGATGTCTAGTCATCGGGATAGCTTGTTGAGAGTTTAGCTAAGCTGCTCCACGATATTGCTTCCTTGGTATCCATTTTGTTTCATCAAGTGACCTGCAGGGACCTTAAACTGACATTAGCCCCCACCTGTAATCACAGCAGAGTCACAAGCAGATGTAAATTCCTAATATGACTTCTCCAAAAGCCCCTGTGATTGACAGCCCCCCCTGCCTCCCAGTGCTTTTCCCTTATATCAGCCTCCTGAGGGGCTTCCCCAAAGCCTACTCTTTTGGTTTAAATTGGCTGATCTGGCCTTCACTCAGGAACCTCAAACCACTCCACCCACAGACCCTTATAAAGACCCCAATTATCTTGCCTCTCTATTTCCACACTCAGGGGGAAGCCTTGACTTCCCCTTGAGGCCCCTGCAGGATCTGTGGATAATAAACTCCATTTCAACTCCTTCTATAATCCGATGTTGAACCATGGCACACCATCTGGCATCCCACACTTCACTCGATGAGCATTCATTTAACAACTTCATATCAGGAGCCTGGCACTTACATCTTCTGTCTCTATGTCCGGCACCATTTTTTCATCTCCATAGTACTATGTTTCTTGCAACTAGTTTTAACTTTCATAGAGAAGGTTTCATTTCTTATATTATAATGGTACTTATTTCTGATTTCTTTTATTTAGTCTGTCATAGTCTGTCATAAATCCAGGGTATCTAAGAGAGAGAAAGATAATTGTTGTTTGTAAAATTTAGAGGCAGAGTTGATCCAAAGAAAAAATATCAAAGCCTTCATATTTGTCAAGGATATTTTTAAAGTCCTCACTGTCAAGAGATATGTGATAGCGCATCTGTTTCTTTCGGACATCTTCAAGATCAATACTTATTTCAGGTTCTGGTGATCATGTGGTTATGAGCATCAATCACTAAGATGGTCACAAGGAACAAGTAAAACACATGGGAGCTATTTCATTTCCTCTGTGATTTAGAGCGAATTTAGATACATATCAATCACGGTGTCCATGCCAAAAGCTAACATTAGAAGCACGAGTGATATTTTAATAATATTAAATGTAGTTTTAAATCTTTACCATCAAATACATAAATTAACTTTGGTTATTAATCCAGTGGTAACCATGATAGCAGCTAAATAAAATAATTTGTCCAAAGTCAGAAAGAAGCCAAATAGAGAGAAATTAAAAATCATGCTATATTTACTGAAAAAAAATCTAAGGATCTTACATGCTATGTATAAAAATTCTGTTTTCTATAATAAACA
The DNA here is from genome assembly GCA_004026765.1 of Micronycteris hirsuta. NCBI lineage: Eukaryota > Metazoa > Chordata > Mammalia > Chiroptera > Phyllostomidae > Micronycteris > Micronycteris hirsuta. Next base: position 13,244 of record PVJI01017101.1, on the reverse strand, counting down.
CGCACAGGGGAGGGAGGGAGAAAGAGAGAGCACAGAGAGAGAGAGACTGGCTGGTGGGAAATCACGCACACTTACGCATCACCTGGACAACTTTCATTTTGGGTGCTAACCTTAGCCCTTCATGAAGTCATTCTAAACTCAGATTCATATGAGGTATATTTTCATGGGTGGCTCATGCAAAATTCTTGAGTTTTCAAAATAATATCAACATGAAAGTGGAAGAGAAGGCAAGTTTTTTCTAAGTAAAGTTAGTAAGTAATTTATTGTAACAAAAATCATGATTTTGCCAAAGTAAGAATCCATTAGATAAATTTGAGAAATATAATTCTATAGTTTAAATAATCTGAATATAATGCTCGTGTCAGAGTTTCAAATTTTTACTCCCAGACTCCCCATGCTTATTCTTTAGATGTATGCTGGAGTAGGGAAAATACAGGTCAGCAAAGCGTTAGCATGGATTAGATCGTCAATCAGAGCAGATACAACACTAGAGTGGAAAAGGCATTGGAATATTGAAAATTATTCCATAAGATACTTGCAACAGAAAGGGCAGACAGCATCAACATAGACTACAACTCCATGACAAGTACAGTTCCAGGAGATAACTTGAGTGTTGTTACAAGGTATTGTGGAGAAGATGCTGCAGGTGTTGTATTGGAGGGAGCCGAAGGCAGCCCATTGGAATATGAGATAGCAACTGAAATGACTGTGAGAACACACTGTTAATTTAAAGTGATATCAGGCTATTCAATACCTTTTCAACTGCACTATATTTAAGTGTATATCTTATATATAAGATATTTCCTACTTAGCTTTTTGCAGTGTGAAAATGCAGATGACAACACTTTAAGGTTTACTACTTGTTAATTGCTGCTATTTGTTCTTATTTTTAACACTTTTTCTTTTGCTTGACTTATTTGTACACAATTTGGAAAGTCACCCCCCACAAAAAAGTTACCCCCACTTTTCTTGTCTCCAGATGATATAGACTTGTGACTCATATCTGCAAACATAATAACCAAAAATAAGGGAGAAGTGTTCTAAGAACGTAGGCTTCAGTTTTTCTATTTCTCACAAACAAGTTGCTGAGAATCTGTCATGTGTTTTCCCACATTTTTTAAAGTTAAAAACAGCAAGGATATCACACCATATGTTTAAACTTGTTAATAAAATCCTCTTGTTACCAAAGAAAGGCTATTTGAAGTTCTGGAGACAACAATAACATCAAATTACAATGTACAGTTTTTATTTAACATGACCTGACTAAAAAAAGTTAAAGCTTTTGGCTTTGGACATAGTATAGTAAAAAAAAAAACAAAAAAAAAAAAAGAAAAAAAAATGAATGAATCTCCTACTGTCTTCAAAATAATTTTCTTATTTCAAATTAACAATCTCATTTTTCTGGCTCAGTTAAGAACAGCAAGGGCCCATGGTGCTCTGCCCGCTATGGGCCACCTGAAGTATCTGAGGCCCACCTGCCAGAGCAGACTATGACTGGCACTGTTCAGGTGACAATTCACTCTTCAGAGTGAGGCTGAGGTGGAAGAGAGAAAACGTTAAATCTGTTTCCTTCTTCTCTTCAACTCAATGCAGCATACAGGGCACGTATGCACACACACCAATCACAAAAGATGACATACTTATCGAATGAATGCATGAATGAGGAAACAAGACTTACATTCTCTTCTTCATTACCTGTCATGTACGGTTGACCCTTGAACAATGAGAGGAGGAGGGCCAACTCCAAAACTCACATATAACTTTTGACTCACCCCAGAAATAACTACAGTCAGCCCTTCTCATCCAGCGTTCCAACCAACTGCTCACTGGGGGAGGGTAAAGTCTAAAATGCGAGGGATGATGGGGAGAACTCAAACAATTCTACACACACTTTAAGCCACTCTCTCAATCCTCAGTCTCATGCTCTGCCCCCATTTTCCAAGGTATGCGTTCACCAACACAAACATACCAGGAAACTGTGGGGACATTTGGTGAAGTTCTAACTGGCATTCCCCTCCCAGGCACTGTAAATTTCTGTTTCTTCTACTCTGCTAAGTAAGCTAAAATTCCTCCTTTGAATTTTTGATCTTTGAACTAGCTGCTAGGGAAATGCAAATCAAAATTACAAGGAGATACCACCTCACGCCTGTTAGAATGGCTGTTATCAACAGGACGAGTAATCTCAAGTGTCGGAGAGGCTGTGGAGCAAAAGGAACCCTCATATACTTCTAGTGGGAGTGTAAACTGGTAGAGCCTCTCTGGAAAAGAATATGGAGGTTCCTCAAAAATTTAAGAATAGTTATCACATGACCCAGCAATCTTTCTTCTGGGTATTTATCCAAAAAATTTGAGAGCATGTATTCCAGAAGATATATGTACCCCCATGTTCACTGCAGCATTATTCATGGTGGCCAAGACATGAAAATAACCAGAGAGTCCTTTGATACATGACTGGATAAAAAAGATGTGATACACGTATGCAAGGGAATACTATTCGGCCATTAGACAGATGAAACGCTGTCATTTGCAACAACATGGGTGGATCTTGAGAATATCACGCTAAGTGAAATAAGACAGAAGAAGTACACAACCATATGATTTCACTCATAGGTGGGTTATAACAGTGAAGGCAACAGAAAAACACACAAGACAGACAAACAACAACTCACAGACAGACTGCAGTGTGGTGGTTACCAGAGGGAAAGGGCAGTGGGGAGGTTTAGGAAAGGGATAGGGGTCAAATACATTGTGATGAAAGGAGACTTGACTTTGGAAGGAGAAAGACAATGCAATGCACAGATGATGTATTAGAGAATTGAACACTTGAGATCTTCATAATTTTATTAACCATTGTCAACTTAATAAATTTCATGAAATTAAAAGAAAACAAAGATTATAGAATACCAATTTCTTTGATGAAGTGTTCCTCCACTTCTAGCTTGGAAGTATCCCTTGTGAATATAAGCAACTAGAATTGTCTGATATTTTTTGTTTACTTAGACAAAAGGTTATTCCAAAAGAAATGAGACACTGGCCACCTCAGCAAAGTCCTTGAATGACACTAATAAGGGTCTGAAGTGGGCATAACACCGGGGAGCAAATAAAACTGTGTAGTAGGCCAATCTGTCTTCAATGCTCCCTTACTTAAACATTTCTCCCCACTTTAATGCCATTCTAATTCAGGATGTACTCTTAGTTCTTCCCGGATTGCAGGGCAAGGGTGACCATACATGAAAGTACTTTGTACAGTGTCAGCAGAAATTCAGGCCTCAGGATTCTGGCTTCCTGTTTCATATGCCCATATTCCCCAAATGTAAAACTCAAATAAAACAACTGAAAAATAGAAGAAAAAAGGACAGGTGCTCTTTCATAATGTATCTCCACTAACATAAGGTGGATTAATTTGATCAATGAGTCCCTTTTTCTAATGTTAGTTAATGAATTATTTTTCTTCAAGAAAACTAACAAATAAAAAATTAACTTGGATAAAATGCCTACATATCATAACAATAAGTCCATTAAAGACAATAATTCATTGAAGAAGTAAAGAATATTTAAATAAGTCAGCAAATGAACACAAATTTTAACAAATTACTTTTTAAATATAACTATTGATGATGAAAATATTATAGTAGGTATTACACTATCAATGAATAGCTGTAACAAAGTTATTTTTGTTTGTATAAGACTATAGGAAAACAACTGGTAATTTAAATTCATAAGTTTTTAAATCGTGCATACATTTTGACTCATCTCTTTCTCTTCTAAGACTATTTTCAAAGCAATGATCAGAAATGAAGCAAAATATAAATATTTCATATTCTCTGAAACATTACTTATAATTAGAAGAACCTAAACATGTAGAGATAGGGTTAAATTAAACATGGTAAGTCTGTAAGACTTATATAGAGTCAATTATGTTTATGAAAGACAGGAAGTTGGAATTAGCATAACATATCTGTTGTTGATTATAGAAAGTTAATTAACATAAATAGACGATTTTCATTTTTTCTTTAAATTTTATGTTATAAATTTATTCCATGAATCTTCATGTTTTCCAGTAAAGATAACTTTTTAAAAGGGAGAAAAGAGTAGTAGTAAAAAATGATTACTTCAAGGGTTTGTTGGGTTACCAAATCATGACATTTAATATTTTATATACTATACATTTATCGATTTATTTATTTGGTTGTTCATTTATTTATTACTGTGGCTAAAACTCAACATGGCATTTACCCTCTTAACTAAATTTTAAGAGCACAATACAGTAATGTTAGCTATAGGCAGAAAGCTGCACTTACTTATCTTGTGTAACTGAGACTTTATGCCTGCTGAACAACATATTCCGCTTTTCCCCTCCAAGTCCCTGGAAACCACCATTCTACTCTGTCTGACTCTTTTAGATACCTCATATAATTGGAATCACAAGTATTTGTCTTTCTGTGGCTGGTTTATTCCACTTAGCATAATATCCTCTAGATTGATATATTGTCACATATGGAAGGATACCCCTCTTTTTTAAGACTTTAATATTCCATTGTATGTGTATACCATGTTTTCTCTATCCGTTCATCTGCCAAGAGACATTTAGATTGTTTCCGAATATTGGCTATTGTTCAATGCTGCAATGAACATAGAAGTGCATATATCTGTCTGAGATCCTTGTTTCAATTCATATATATGTATATGTACATATATTTAATTTTTAGTTGAATCACCAGACTGCTTTTTGAAGTGGTGGAACCATTTTTACATTTCCACCAACAAGGTACAAGAGTTCTAATTTTCTAAATTCTTGCTAACACCTTCATTTTTAGAAAATAATAGCCACCCTAACAGATGTGAGGTGCAGTCTCATTGTAGTTTTGAATCGAATTTCACATGTAATTAGAAATATTAAAAATACCTGTAGGTGATTTGTACGTTCTTAGGAGAAATATCTATTCAAGTCCTTTGGCCATTTTTAATTAGGTTATTTGTTTATTATTGAGTATAGGAATTCCTAATGTGTTTTGGATGGCTATTAATCCCTTATAAGATATATAGTTCATAGATATTCACTTCCATTCTGTAGGTTGCCTTTAAATCAGTTAATTCTTTCTTTTGCTGTGCAGAAACTTTTTAGTTTGATGTAGTTCCACTTGCCCAGTTTTGCTTTTCTTGCTTGTGCTTTTGCTATTGCATCCAAGAAATCATTGCCAAGCACAATGTTATAAAGCTTTCCAGTTTTTTTTTTTCAGGGAGTTTTACAATTCCAAATTATTAATTCATTTTGAGTTGATTTATGTGTAAAGTATAAGGTAAGAGACCAATTTTATTCTCTTGAATGTGGAAGTTGTTTTCCAGGACCATTTTTTGAAGAGAGTGTTCCTCTACCATTGCCCATTATCAGCACCCGTCTTGAAGATCATTTGACCATATATGCATGGGTTTATTTTTGGATTCTCCATTCTGTTCCACAATGTCCACATGTCTGTTTTTATGCCAGTAACACACTGTTTTAATTACTATAGCTTCTTAGCTTTTGAAATCAGGAAATGTGATACCTCTAGGTTGGTTACTTCTTTCTCAAGGGTTGACTATTCGAGGTCTTTGTGGTTCCATACAAATTTTATGATTTTTCTTCTATTTTGTAAAAAATGCTATTGGGATGTCAACCCCAATCTGTTCCTTCTGCATCAAGGCCAGCTTGTAGGAAGGGCTGATGTAGTCAAATTTAAACTGTTCTCTTTACTTGGTGCATTGCCATTGATCTCAATTTTCTTATTGTCTGGGGTATTACAGATTATTAACTGGATTCTGGACCTCTCATATAGGCATTTTGTTATTAAATTACTAAATATGTGTTTCTATGAGGGAATAAGAGCTAGAATTTTCCATTCTGCCATCTTGCTGACATCATTCTCTTTACTGACATTTTTATAATGAGAATGCATTTATGTATTGCTTGTATTATTAATTTTAAATAGATATATATCATAGATTTTACAAAGATAATGCAAAATTTCTTCACTTATCTGCTTGAATTATATTTCCATGTGACTATTTTTTCATTTATGTCACACATTTGGTACATCTTTATATTTTGAGGCTAGGTTAAATGTAATCATCCTATCCATGAAGGATAATTTATTTCTATTTTCAAAGAAAACTTCACGCGAATACTGAATATTTTATTAATTCTCTAAGGCCTGATAATTTATCTCTGTTATGCCAGAGAGAAAAAAGAAAATTATATTAATCTTATGTTTGGAAAGATCCAAAAGACAAACCATAAATATAAAATGTTTAATCTCCATGCATCTCAAACTACTCTTAATAGAGTGGAACGAGGACATGGATAGATTATTTTAAAAAAATTTTAATGATTTTTAAAAATCATGCACTTAAAAATATTTTGTGAAAACACTAGCATATCTGATGAATTAATTCATCAAATTTCAGAACTGCTAAAGTCAGCCTGAAGTGCATGAGAAATTGAGCTTCACTTTCCTTGTTTACCCATTTCTAATCCACCTGAGCCACTGCCTCCAGAAACTCAGTCCTATTTCAAGCTGGAATTGCTCCAATATATTATATCCATTAATAAAATTAATCTCCGATGCATTTATCTCATGTTCAATCTCAAGCTCCCATCCTTATATTTTGAATCACTAGCTTAAGGACTTCTCTATTTGTCCTTATTTCTCTATGTTCTGCTATATACATTTCAGTTTCTAATCATGTAAGAATCAATGGGCCATAACATCAAGTTGTCTTTGCCTAAGCCTTGAAAACTCAACTTGAACCCACCCCGGACAATCTTCTCAATTTTTGCATATTAGTTACTGAGACAAGCGCAGAAAATGACTCAAAACTGCAGGGCGATTAGCCCTTTATTCTTAGTCGCTAATGTCCACAGGTTTTAATGCTCAGCCTTGAAATTTAGTTTTTTTTTTTTTTAAGATTTTATTTATTTATTTTTATAGAGAGGGAAAGGGATGGAGAAAGAGAAACATTGATGTGCAAGAGATACCCATTACCTCTCACATGTCCCCAACTGGGGACCTGACCCACAGCCCAGGCATGTGCCCTGACCAGGAATCAAACCAGCACCTTTTGGTTTGCAGGTCAGCACTCAATCCACTGAGCCACACCAGCCAGGCATACTGTTTCTTAATTCAACCCACCAGTATCCACATTCTGAAGTGATTACTTCAAATATTCTTGACTGACCTCGTGACTAAGCCTCACACTCCATGCCTCTCACTCTGTCTTCTAAGATCCAGAGACAATGAACACCATCAAGCCAGATTGATTTCTTTTTTGCTTTAATTAGCAAAATGTCCTTCATTTGCACTCAACATTTTCTCTGTCCCTTCTTTTTAGAGAGAAGAATATTCCCTCTCAATGACCAGCCCTGTTACTTGTGCTCCTTGTGCTCTGGATACAACTCTCTCTCTCATTCTCAAGAAACTTACTTCCAAATCTTGAAACTTTTATTGTTTTCTACTTTTATTTATTGATTTTAGAGAGAGAGAAAGGGAGAGAGAGACAGACAGACAGACATCAATTAGTTGTTCCACATATTTATGTACTCATTTGTTGATTCTTACATGCACCCTCCGGACCAGGGATCAAACCTGCAACCTTGGCGAATTGGGACAATGACGCCCTAACCAACTGAGCTACCCCTGGGCTACTTCACTGATATTTTCCTTTTTTAAGACTGTATTTATTTACTTTTAGAGATAGGGGACAGGAGGGAAGAAGAGAGGGAGAGAAACACGATGTGTGAGAGAAACAGCAATTGGTTGTCTCTCTCATGCCCCTAACTGGGGACTTGGCCCTCAACCCAGGCATGTGCCCTGACTGAGAATTGAACTGGCAAACACAGCTTTAAGACATAAAAGACAATGAAAAATAAGAAAAAGAATGCCATTATTGTATGCATAATCACAGTTATAAAATCCCTTTTGGTATCTTTCTGTGATTATTAATTACAGACTTTAGAATATATCAGAGTTAATTGCCAATTTGGATTTGAATCCATTTATATAAACTTCTAGAACAGGCACTATTAAAGAGCATTAAATACAAAGTTCAAAATGATAGACTAAAACCATAGGATCAATCATTACATTAATGATCAATGATTTAAACCTTCTAATTATAATAAAAACATAAAACTGGATAAAAAAGCAAGACTGACTAAAACTATATATGGGAGACGCACTCTAAATTTAGGATCATAAAGAGGACTAAAGTCTGGGCTAAAGGGTATCCTGACAAAAGTAATAAAGAAAATCTGATACGGCTTTAATAATACAAGAAAAGTGGGCTTTCGTCCAAAAGCATGATTAAACACAAAGAGGGATGCTTTACAATGATAAAGAATAAAGTCAACAATACTTCCAGACTAAACATTTATGCAAGAAATAGTGAGAAAGAGGAAAACACCGAAGGCAGTCCTTCTCCAGGGTCTTGCCGGTGGACACCCACATGTATTTCATTAGCCATGTCTGTGGTAAGTCCCTGCCCAGAGCGATTTTCAGCAAGGGTGTGAGACCAGCCTGATTTGTTCAGAGCACCGCACATCTTCCTTCCAAGGATACGTATGAGGTCAACTTCCTCTCCAAAGCATATGGACGTGAAGAGAAAGATTAGGGAGTATGCAGGGTTGGCATTTGATGGAACGAGAAAGAAAGAGAGGCATGGGTTGGGTGTCAACACTTGCTTGATTTTTCCTCTTCGTTACAAATTGGTTCTTTCTGAGTAAAAACAGAAGTTTGTTTTTTGTTCTTATCGTCTTGCAGTGCTGAAACTGACTTCTGACAATGCAAGGAGTCTTTATCCTCTTGAGCATCAATTCCAGCCATGATTTAGATTGGTTGTGAAATATAAGTAGGGTTTACAACTTTGTTTTACATATAAATAAGAGTGAATTCAAAGTAGTCTAAATAGAAATATCCGGGGGGGCGGGGATGGAGACAACTGTAGTTGAACAACAATTTAAAAAAAGGAACAAAATACTATAACTCTTTTTTTTCTATTGTGAAGCATAGTTAGTATATCATTAGATTGTGTCCATTAGCCACAACCAACCTTACCTACAATGAACATCCGTTGTGTAAATCGTCACAAATGAACATAATTGCAGAATTTATGAATAGTTAGTGAGATAATTTGTTTTCATTTCATCACTCATTTTTATCAAAAAAACAGCTGCTCCTATGAAAAGATGCCCTGAAAGGTTGAGAGATTCTGTCTTGTATTACAAGATCAAAGAAAACTGAAGAGACATAGCAACTACTGCAGTTGTGATGGCTGGAATGCAACCCTGCTTCTCCTTGCGACTTTTCAGTTTTCTCATTGCCCTCTTAATTTTAATTCACATTTTACTTAGTCTAAGAAATTTAAAAAACTTCTAGAAAAACACTGTGTCAACTTAAATCTGAGTTGCTATAAAACTGTAATGGTTCTGACTCTTTTATTTCACCTCTGAGAAAATAAAGCAAAACAAAAATAATGAAATGACACTTTACTTAGAATACATTTTTATCTCATTTAATTTTATGGCAATTTTTTAAACCTTCTAAAGTTTAAAGAGCAATTAAACTATGTTCTCAGTCAGGGAAAAACACCCCCAATACACCCCCACACACAGACACATAAAAAGGCAATAAACTAAGTAGTAATTTCCAGATACCAGGCTCATTTTTACTACCACTTATTCAAGTTGAATGAGTATTTGTTATGTAAAGTAGTTCTTGATGCAAATGAAAATTTATTTTTGTTTTTCATCATGTTATTATTTTTTATAATAGAAAATCACAGTGAAACCTTACCAGATCAATCCATAAATTAAATTAATCATAAATTTAATTGATATTTTCTATTGTTCCTCATTTGAATTGATGCTGATTTTGTAGTATAGAACAATGAATTAAATTCAATAAAGTATACTGATATTAACATGATCTTTTAATGATGATGTAGCATTACCTAAGAAACATAATCAAATATTGAACCTGTTGAAATTGATTTTGTTTTGGAATGTACTTGACAAAATCTTCAAAGACTATTAAATGGATAAAAATATTTTAAAAGTGTTTCAATCTATCAGGTAAACATAAAAGTATAGGCTTTATAAATACAACCATAGATATTAAATAAAACATGCAGTAACATTTTTAATGACTTTTTATTTAACAAACTCAGCAAAATTACATAAACTAGAAATTTTAAAATATGCATTTTTTATAGAAATAGATAAACCAAGGTTAAAATTATGACCTACGTAAAAATTCAAATCTCTTTGAAAATCAGTGGCAGTTACATCATTACGAATATTCTTGGGAAACACACTTGCAGTGCATGTGTGTTTGAGGCTGATGCGAAGGAAACATGGCACTACCAGCCTCACTCTCAGAGCTATCTACACTCAAATATTTCCGTTTATATTCCTATGGATGGTTAACTCCATAATTATAAGTGTATACTTACACATGTGTTCTTTGACATACCAAAAAAAATTTGTTTTCTGCTGTAAAAGAAAATAAATTAGCTCAATATCTTCACCTTCCTTTGCCCCCTTCTGACAACTGCTGTTAATAACGTCTTCTATTAATCTCCTTTTAAACTTTAGTTTCCAGATATAAATCAGTTTCTATTACATAAAATTCTCCTAACTTCACTTTCCCTAAATTCTTTACACTAAGAACTTCATACTTTCCTTCTTCTCTCCATCTACTTCAAATGGTTGGCAGCAACTCGCAAATTTTTACATTGTCAATGTCTATAGTAATCCTATTATTTGCAATCCCATTATTTTTATCCTTTGTCAAGTTGGTGATTAGGGATATCTTAAGAGTAGAAAGAAAATTTATAATTGAGTTTATGTAAATACTATCTTTTGCAGAATCAGTCAGTGTGGTTATACTTATACAAAAGGAAATCTAATAATAGGTTTTATTGCTCCAAATCAAAATGGACTCAAGAAGGGGGAGGCTAAATAGCTCAAGAAATAATGGTAAGAACCTGGAAAGCAATGGAAAGAAATTCCATGATTACCATGGTACAGTGTCCCAATCTTGATTAAGTTGTGCTTTTAATCACAGCCCTATTTCTTCTGTCAACATGAAATACATTTAGAAAAAAAATCACTATTAAGAAAACCAAGAATTTGTATTTTACAGCCATTGTCCAAAAATGAGCAAGTATATCCTACCATTTAAGAACACTTTGAAGACTTTAAATAATTTACAATATATGGGATGAAACAGCCTTTTCTTTCTTTTTTTTTTTTTAAACTTTATTTATTTATTTTTAGAGAGAGGGGAAGGGAGGGAAACAGAGAGGGAGAGAAACATCAACGTGTGGTTGCCTCTCACATGGTCCTCAATGGGGTCCCAGCCCGCAACCCAGGCATGTGCCCGGACTGGGAATCGAACTGGGACCCTCTAGTTCCCAGCCCGCGCTCAATCCGCTGAGCTACACCTGCCAGGGAGAAACAGCCTTTTCTTAAATAGTGATGACATTCTAAGGAAAAGATAATTCACCTTTTCAAAGGCTCTTCCAAGACTTATCAGCAATTTGGTTCTCTGAAAACCAGATTTCTGCATCATAAACCCAGTGTGATATAACACATTCCTCTAGGCTTTTACTCATGTTATAAAATGAAAAGGAGAGATTTTCATTACTGTTAAAAATATTAAGGTGCTTTCTGAATATTTTATAAATAATTTTAAATATTTTATGTAAAATATCATGCAACAGATTACCTTAAACTTTAATATTTACCTCAAATTTAAACCAATGGTAGCTTCAAATTTCATTTGAAATTATTCATTCTGTTTGAATGAATTACCATTCTTTATAAATACATAACTTTTTCTATGTTAAATATCTTGTTTCATTGGTTAAATCAGAGTCCCATTTGAGAATAGAGGGGCATGTTACAATCAATATCTCGTTTTCTCAGATTGAGGTCATTATGCTATACTATTGTCTGGTAATTCTCAAATCACAAGTATTGTGCGGCCTTATATGCAGTATATTAACATAGGTGCCGGTAACATTAGGGTAGAACGTGAGTAATATAACCCAGGTATCATGGTTTCAAATGTACTGTAACATGGTAGAAAAGATAAATATAGGTAGAAATGCACATTAATGAAAGCTACATTTTTTACATTTAACAACCAGCTTTGGTGTAGCATGGCTCGTTTTGAATAACCAAAGAAATTATGTTAACAAAAACATACACAAGTTATTTAATTACTCTTAATTTATTCAATTAACTTTGCTTATTAAGAGAAAAAACCATGGTATTCAGTTCAAATTAGATCTTTGGTATATTAAATTTTGAAGATTTCAATGAGTACCCAGAGAATGTTCAAATTTAATTGTTTAATTCAAATTGTGTGTATAGTATAAATGTTTAGCTAAAAGTTACAACCTGACCCAAAATGATTAGTAAATTATTTTTGTATTTTTTTAAAGATTTTATTTATTTATTTTTAGACAGAAGGGAAGGGAAGAAGAAAGAGATGGAGAGAAACATCAATGTGGGGACCTGGCCTGCAACCCAGGCATGTGCCCTGACTGGGAATCAAACCGGCGATCCTTTGGTTCACAGCCCGCATGCACTCAATCCACTGAGCTACACAAGCCAGGTCATAAATATACTTTTGTATATAATATACAGGGCATACACACACACACACACACACACACACACACCTATATATCTATACATTTATGGTCCCACCTACATATTTATAAAATTTATCTATATATCTATTTCTCTCTCTATGTATTCATCTAGGTTTATTATTTATCTCCAATACTGTGGTAGTATGTCTACAATCTCTATCTCTACCTCCAGCTCTTTATAGTTGCTTATTTTCCCTGAGACAGAATTATTTAGGGACACACATTACTTAGAGATATAATTACTTAAGGTCATAATAATGATAATAAATCAAATCTGTATTTCTCTGGTTCTAACTGTACCCAATCTGCAAGAGTACCAGCTTCCTCTAATTTCTCTCAATTAGTTCAGAGAGCCTTTATGGAGAGTATTATATTTACACAAGAATGCACCTTTGATGGTAGTGGCATTTGTCATTTTGTTTTTTTCAGAGGTATAGAGAAATATCTCTTATTGCTGGTGGCACTTCAAGCTGCCAACAAAACCATTTAAAACCGAATGTCCTGGGCACCCTTATTTTTCCATTCTGCATTTAGTATATTTAAACCAT
>PVJI01017100.1:0-36495 GCA_004026765.1 Micronycteris hirsuta | reverse complement strand
TTTTTTGGTGTTGAGTTTTGTATAAATTTTGGGTATTAATCCCTTATCAGAGTATTGGCAAATATATTCTCCTATTCTATGAGTTTCTAAAAAAACATTTTTGATGTTTTCTTTTGCTGTGCAAAAATTTTTTAGTTTGATGTAGTTCCATTTTTTTACATTTTCTTTTGTTTCCCTTGCCTGGGAAGATATCTCAGATAAAATATAGCTACAAGCAATGTCTGAGATTTTGCTGCCTGTTTTCTTCTATGACTTTTATGGTTTCGGGTCTAACATTTAAGTCTTTGATCCATTTTGAATTTATTCTTGAGTGTGGTATAATAAGGTGGCCTAGTTTCATTTTCCTGTATATACCTGTCCAATTTTCCCAGTGCCATTTATTGAATAAACTGTCTTTAGCCCATTGTATGTGCTTGCTTCCTCTGTTGAATATTAATTGACTATAAAGGTGTGGGTTTATTTCTGGGCTCTCTATTCTGTTCTATTGATGTATGTGTCTGTTTTTATGTCAGTACCATGCTATTTTGGTTGCTATAGCTTTGTAGTACAGTTTGATATTATATAGTGTGATTCATCCAACTTTGTTCTTTCTCAGGATTGCTGTTGCTATGCAGGGCCTTTGTGGTTCTATATACATTTTTGAAATATTTGTTCTAGTTCTGTGAAATACATCATTGGAATCTTGATAGGAATTGCACTGAATCTTTAGGATGCTTTGGGTAGTATGGACATTTTAAAAATGTTAATTCTTCCTATCTGTGAACATAGTAAGCTTCCATTTAATTTTATCTTCTTCGATTTTTTTCTTCAGGACGGGTCTTTTATATCCTTGGTTAGGTTTATTCCTAGGGATTTTAATCTTTTTGAAGAAATTGTGAATGGGATTGTTTTCTTAATTTCCCTCTCTGTTAGTTCATTATTGGCATATAAAAATACAATTGATTCTTGGATATTAATTTTGTATCCTGCTACTTTCCTGAATTCACGTGTCAGTTCTAGTGGTTCTTGGTGGAATCTTTGGGGTTCTCTATGTACAGTATCATGTCACCTGCAAATAAAGACAGTTTTACTTCTTCCTTTTCAATTTGGATGCCTTTTCTATCTCCTTCTTGTCTGAGTGCTGTGGCTAGGGCTTTCAGTGCTATGTTGGATAAGAGGTGAAAAGATGGACATCCCTGTCTTGTTCCTGATCTTAAGGGGGACGCTGGTAGTTTTTGTCCGTTGAGTATGATGCTAGCAGTGAGTCTGTCATACATGGACTTTATTATGTTTAGGTGTGTTCCCTCTAATCCCATTTTTCTGAGAGTTTTTATTATAAATGGGTGCTGGATTTTATCGACGGCTGTTGTTGCATCTATTGATATGTAGTTTTTATCCTTCATTTTGTTTATGTGGTGAATCACATTTACTGATTTGTGAATGTTGTACCAACCTTGCATTCCTGGAATAAATCCCATTTGATCATGGTGTATGATCTTTTTTGATGCATTGCTGTATTTGGTTTGCTAAAATTTTGTTGAGGATTTTAGCATCTATGTTTATCAGGGATATTGGCCTATAATTTTTCTTTTTTGTGGTGTCTTTATCTGATTTTGGAATTAGGATGATGGCATCATAAAATGAGCTTGGAAGACTTCCCTCCTCTTGAATTTTTTGAAGTACAGTAGTGAGAGAAGGAGAGGTGTTAGATCTTCTCAAAATGTTTGGTAAAATTCACCTGTAAAGACATCCAGTCCAGGGCTTTTGTTTGTTGGGTGTTTTTTGATCACTAGTCCAATTCCCATGGGTGTAATTTCTCTATTCACATTCTCTATTTCTTGATTTAGTTTTGAAAGATTATATGTTTCTAGGAATTTATCCATTTCATCCAGATGGTCCAGTTTGTTGGCATATAGTTGTTCATAATATTTTCTTACAATCCTTTGCATTTCTTTGGCGTCAGTTGTAATTTCTCCTCTTTCATTTCTGATTACACTTATTTGGGTCCTCTCTCTTTTTTCTTGAAGAGTCTGGTTAAAGACTTGTTGATCTTATTCATCTTTTCAAAGAACCAGCTCTTGGATTCATTGATCTTTTGTATCATTTTTTTAGACTCTATTTCATTTATTTCTGCTCTGATCTTAATTATTTCCTTCCTTCTACTCTGCACTTTGTTTGTTGTCCTTTTTCAAGTCTTTTAAGTGTAGAGTTAGATTGTTTATTTGAGCTTTTTATTGTCTTTTGAGATAGGCCTGTAATGCTATGAATTTCCCACTTAGGTTTGCTTTCCCAGTGCCCCATAGATTTTGGATTGTTGCATTCTCATTTTCATTTGTTTCAAGGTATCTTTTGATTTCTTCCTTGATCTCATTGTTGACCCATTCATCACTTAATAACATGTTATTTTGCTTTCACATCTTTGTCTATGTTTCAATATTCTTCTTATGATTGATTTCTAGTTTCATAGCACTGTGGGCTGAAAAGATGCTTGATATGATTTCAATCTCTTAAATTTATTAAGACTTGTTTTGTGTCTGAACATGTGGTCTATCATAGAAAACTTTCCTTGTGCACTTGAACAGTATGTATTTTCTCCTGCTTTCTGATAAAATGCTCTGAAGATATCAATTAAATCCATTTGATCTAGTGTGTCATTTAGGGCTGCTGTCTCCTTGTTGATTTTTTGTCTGAAAGATCTATCCCTTTGAAGACAATGAGGTGTTAAAATCCCCAGCTATGACTATATTTCTGTCAATCTCTCCCTTTATGTCCATCAATATTTGCTTCACATATTTAGGTGCTCCTATGTTGGGTGCTTAAATGTTTACTAGGGTTAAATCCTCTTGTTGAATTGTCCCCTTTATCATTATATAGTGTCCTTCTTTGTCTCTTACTGTAGCCTTGGTTTTAAAATCTATTTTGTCAGATGCAAGTACTGCTACCCTACATTTTTTTCCCCTTCCATTTGCACGAAATATCTTTTTCCATCCCTTTACTTTTAGTCTGTTTGTACCTTTCTATCTGAGATGGATCTCTTGGAGGCAGCATGTATATGGGACTTGTTTGATTATCCATTCAGCTACCCTGAGTCTTTTTGTTGGAGCATTTAAGCCAGTTACATTTAAGATGATTATTGATAGATATGTATGTAGTGCCATTTTATTGTTAGACTATTTTCCTTCATTTTTGTTTGTTTGTTTGTTTGTTTTTCTTTCTCTTCTTCTCTTCTTAAGGCAAACCCATTAACATTTGTTGCCATACTGATTTGGTATTAACAAACTCCTTTAGCTTTTTCTTGTCTGTGAAGCTCCTTATTTCTCCTTTGATTTTAAATGATAGCCTTGCTGGGTAAAGTAGCCTTGGTTGTAGGTCCTTGTTTTTCACCACCTTGAATATTTCACACCACTCCCTTCCGGTTTGAAATGTTTCTGTTGAGAAATCAGTTAACAGTCTAATTGGAGCTCTGTGTAGGTAACTACCTGCTTTTCTCTTGTGGCTTTTTTTCTCCTTGTCTTTAAGCCTTGCATTTTAATTATGATGTATCTTGGTGTAAGCTTCTTTGGGATAACTTATTTGGGACTCTCTCAGCTTCTGGGACTTGTGTGTCTTTGTTCTTCACCAGATTAGGGAAGTTTTCAGCCATTATTTCTTCAAATAGTTTCTCGATCCCTCGACTTCTTCTTTGTGTTTGTTTCTATGTATTAGGTAGATCTGCAAAGACTCTGGTGCAGGCCTTTGTCAGATGCTGCTTGTGACTGACCCTGGGCAACCTATTTGGAGCTGTCAGTAATTTACAGCTTGTGGCTCCCTCTTCTGGGCCTGGGTGTGTGCAGAAAGAACAAGGCTATGCACCAAGGCTGACTTTTACCGGTACCAGGCCCAGGGGGAGGGTCAACTAAAGTCTCAGAGCTCCCAGAGATCCACTTCTGCCTGCAGGCTTTCTGTTAGGCTTACTCAATGAAAGTCTTCTAGCTGTACTCCTCAGCAGCAGGGCTAAAGATGCACAGGTTGGATGAGAGGGATTCTTGTGGGTGGGGCTATTCCTTCCCCTCAGGCAGATGCTGCTTGTAAGGAAGGTGCTCTGCATGAGAAAGATGGCCTCTGCAGTATGGGGAGTTACTCAGCACCAGGATCCTGGCAGCTGTTCCACCAGTCCTTTTCCTAGAGCCACCAGCCCCAGACTCTGCTCATGTATCTGTAGTCCACTCTGCCCTCCCTGTTCCAGAGCCCAGGGTAAGTGGCTGCAAATGAAATTTTGTGCATTGGCCCTTTAAGAGTCTTTCTGCATCTCTAGCCATCTCTCCCTTGTGGTTAGAAACCCAGCTACTTTTCACAGATGTATGTTATTTGGGTTCCTTTCTGGCTCTGGTGTGGTATGCCAGGGAGCCCAGCTTGAGTTTTTACCCTACATTTTTTAGGGGGAACCCCCACCCTGCAGTCACTGAAATATCCCTCTGGAACTTCAGCTGCCACCATGGAAGCCCAGCCAGCCCTCTCACACCTCCTCTCCAGTTATGTTGTGGTGATGTGGCTTTTTCTGTGTGTCTGTGGTCATATGGCTTCTCTCCAGCTATTGTTCAGTTGATTATTCAGGACGATTTTTCTATAATTTTGTTGTAATGCCAGTTTGGTCCTGGGAGGAGGTTAGTGTAGCTTCTACTTACTTCTCCACCATCTTGGGTCCACTCTTTGACTTATCTGATTTAGCATAATGCCCTTAAGGCCCATTCATGTTTTCACAAATTGCAAGATTTCCTCCTTATTATGGCTGAATAACATTTCATTGTGTATATGTACCACATTTTATTTATCCACTCATCCATTGAAGTACACATTGTTTCCATGTCTTGGCTCTTATATATAATGCTGCAGTACACATGGGGGTACATATATCTTTTTGAGTCACTGTTTTCATTTTCTTCAGAAAATGAATACCCAGAAGTGGAATTGCTGGATTATATGGTAATTATATTTTTAATTTTTTGAGGAACCTCCATACTGTTTTTCATAGTGGTTACATCAACTTACATTTCCACTAACAGTGCATGAGGGTTCCCTTTTCTCTACATCGTCACCAACACTTGTTATTTCTTGTCTTTTTTTTATAATAGCCATTTTAACAGGTGTTAGTTGATAGCTCATTGTGGGTTTGATTTGCATTTCCCTGTTGATCAGTGATGTTTAGCACCTATTCATGTAACCGTTGGCCATCTGTGTGTCTTCCTTGGAAAAAGATCTGTGCAGATCCTCTGCCCATTTTTAATCAGATTATTATTTTTTTATTTTTTATTTTTTTGCTAAGTTACATGAGTTCTTCATGTATTTTGGATATCAACTCCTTATCAGATAAATGACTTGCAAATATTTTCTCCAATTCCATAGATTGCTTTTTTATTTTATTAGTGGTTTCCTTTGCTGTGCAGAACATTTTTTGTGTGGTACCGCTTGTTTATTTTTGCCTTTGTTACCTGAGCTTTTGTGTCATATCCAAAAAATTTTCATCAAGAGCAATGTCAAGGAGCTTACTCCTAGATTTTCTTCTAGGAATTTTTTGGTTTCAGGTTTTATGTGCAACTCTTTAATCCATTTTGAGTTGACTTTTGTGTGTGGTGTAAGAAGGTAGTTCAGTTTCATGCATTGCCTTTGGCTTTTCTGTTTTTCCAACACAATTTGTTGAAGAAGCTGTCCTCTTCCCATTGTATATACTTGACATCTTTGTCACACATTGATTACCAATATCTGTGGGGTTTATTTCTGGGGTCTCTAATCTGTACCTTTGATACATGTGTCTGTTTCATGCCAAAACCATACTGTTTAAAATAGTATAGTTTTGTAATATAGCTTGAAATCAGGAAATGTGACGCTTCCAGCTTTGTTCTTCTTTCTCAAAATTGCTTTGACCAATATTTGGGGACTTTTTGTGGTTTCACACAAATTTTAGGATTTGTTCTATTTTGTGAGAAATACCTGGAAATTTTCATAGGGATTCCATTGAATCTATAGATTTCTTTGAACAGTTTGGATATTTTAATAACATTCTTTCAATCCATGAGCATGGAATATATTTCCATTTATTTTTGTCTTCCTAAATTTCTTTCATCAATGTCTTATAGTTTGTAGTGCATAGATTTTTCACCTCCTTGATTAATTCATTATTCCTAATTCCTTATTCCTAGATTCCTTATTCTTTTTGATGCAATGGTAAATGGGATTGTTTCCTTAATTTCTCTTTCTGATAGTTTGTCATTATCAGAGAGAAATGCAACTGATTTTTGTGTATTGATATGCATCCTATAACTTTGCTAAATTTACTTAGTAGTTCTAACAGGTTTTTGCTGGAGTCTTTAGGGTTTTCTACATATATACCCCTTCATTTGCAAATAGAGTCAGTTTTACTTCTTTCTTCCCAATTTAAATGCCAATTATTTCTTTTTCTTGCCTGATTGCTGGGACTAGGACTTCCAGTACTATGATGAATAAAAATAGTGAGAGTGAACATACTTGTCTTATTCCTGATCGTAGGTGAAAATTTTTCAGTTTTTTACCATAGAGTATAAGGTTAGCTGTGGGCTTGTCATATACGGTCTTTATTATGCTGAGGTATATTTCTTCTATACCCAGTGTATTGGGGTTTTTAATCGTGAAGACATTTATATTTAGAATTAGCCTGCTGGACTCAGTTTAGATTATATCCATTTTGTTGGCATCATCCAGAGCATCATGGTCTGGGGCCAGTCAAACATACGCCTTTTTCTCTCCATCAGGCCTGATGAGGGTGTTGACCTGGCCACATCAGTGTCACAGAGCTTCTTCACAGACTACTTGATCTGATGCTCGTTAGTCTTGACATCCACAATGAACACCAGTGTTGTCTTCTATCTTCTTCATGGTTGACCTGGTGGCCGGGGGAACTCGATGATGGCGTAATGGTCAAGCTTGTTTCTCCTGGAGGTGCTCTTTTGAGATTATTTGGACTGCCTTCAGAGCTGCAGTGTCTTGGGCTGCCAGAAAGTGGGTAACATGCAGAACTTCTTTTTTGTATGTGGCTGTGGATGACTTTCCACACTGCTTTTTTAACCTTCAAAGCATTTGCTTTGGTTTTGGCTCTGGGGGCCACAGAGGTGTCTTCTTTTCTTTTGGTGCCATCTTCGTGAAAAGTTATTGAGCGTTTTTGTCATGAATGGATGTTAAATTTTGTCATATGCTTTTTCTGCATCTTATTTTTTGTATATCATTTTGTTAATGTGGTATGCCACATTAATTGATTTGTGGATATTGAATCATCCTTGTATCCCAGGGGTAAATCCCATTCGATCATGGTGTGTGATCTTTTTAATATGCTGTTGAATTTGGTTTGAAAATACAGTGAAACCTAGGTTTTCAAACTTAATTCATTCCAGAAAACTCTTCAAGAACATTTTGTTCAAAAAACGAATCTCCTTTGTTTGTCTCCTGAGAGACACATGACTGATCATGCAGGTATCAGCACGAAAGGGTTGTTGAGTAGGGAATCGTGGCCTGAAGTTTTGTTAGACAACTAAGACTTTTTTTTTTCTATGAACAACTTGGTCGAAAACCAAACTGTTTGAGAACCAAGTCGTTCAAGAACTGAAGATTGACTATTTTATTGAGGATTTTTCCTTCTATGCTCATCAAGGATGTTGGCCTATATTTTTCTCTTCTGGTAGTATCCTCATCTGGCTTTGGTATCAACATAAAGCTGGTCTTGTAAATGAGTTTGAAAACGTTCCCTTTTCTTTAGTTTTTAAAAGAGTTTGAAGATTGGCATTAATTCTTTAAATCTTTGCTAGAATTTACCAGTGAAGCCATCTGGTACTGTGTTTTCTTTTGGGGAGGTTTTTGATTACTGATTCAATATCCTTACTAGTAATTGGTCTGTTCAGATGTTCTGTTTCTTCATAACTTAGTCTTGCAAGGTTATGTGTCTAGGAATTTATCCATTTCTTCTGGGTTGTATAATTTTTTGGTGTATAGTTGTTCGTTTTAGTCTCTTATGATTCTTTGTATTTTTGGACTGTCAGTTGTGATGTCTCCTCTTTCTTTTCTAATGTTACTTATTACTCTTCTTGGTGAGTTTGGTGAAAGGTTAGTCCGTTTAGTTTATCTTTTAAAAAAATCTCGTAGTTTCTTTGTTCTTTTCTATTGTCTTTTTAGTCTCTATTTCATTTATTTCTGCTCTGATCTTAATTTTTTTCCTTCAACTAACTTTGGCCTTAGTTTGTTGTTCTTTTACTAGTTCTGTGAGGTTTATGGTTAGATTGTGTATTTGAGATCTTTGTTAATGTGTTTATCATTATGAACTTTCCTCTTAAAAGTAGTTTTGCTGCAACTTGTGTTTTGTTATGTTATATTTCTATTTTCCTTTGTCTTGGAATATTTTTAAATTTCTTCCTTTTTCCTTGATTCATTGTTTATTCGGGAAAACATTGCCTAATCTCCACATAATTGTGAATTTTCCAGTTTTTTCTTGTAATTGAATTGATTTCTACTTTCATAGCATTGTGGTTGGAAAAGATGCTTCTTATGATTTCAGTCTTTTTAAAGAACGAGTGTTCCACATGCACTTGAAGTGTATCCTGCTGCCTTTGAGTAGGATGTCTGTTAAATCCATTTGTTCTAACATCTAAGTTCAATATTTCCTTATTGATATTTTGTCTTAGTGATCCAGTCATTGATGAAAGGGGGATATTGAAGCCCCCTACAATTATTGTATTGCTGTCTGTCCGTCTCTATAGAACAATTCTGAAGGACAGCTTTGCCAGGTAGAGGACTGTAGGTTGACAATGGTTTTTCTTTCAGCTCTCTGAATATGTCATGCCATACCTTTTGTCCTGCAAACATTTTGCTGAAAAATCTGCTCATAGTCATGTGGAGATTCACTTGTACGTAACAAGTTGTTTTTCTCATTCCATTTTAAGAATCTGTCCTTGCTTTAACTTTTGATACCTTAATCATAATGAATCTTGATGTGGGTCTGTTTGAATTCATCTTACTGGGAACTCTCAGGGCTTCTTGGATCTGGATGTCTATTTCCTTCCCTAGGTAATGGAAGTTTTCAGCCATTATTTCTTTAAATGAGTTTTCTGACCCTTTCTCTCTCTCTCCACCTTCTGGGATCCCTAGATGTAAATATTGGTCCACTTGATGTTGTCTCATAAGTCTGTTAAGCCATCTTCACTCTTATTCATTCCTTCTCTCCTTCTGCTCTGAGTGGATGAATTCCACTGCCCTGCCTTCAAGTTTGCAGATCCTTTTTCCTGCTTCATCTAGTCTTCTGCCGAACCCATCTATTGACTTACTCAATTCTGTCATTGTATTTTTCAGCTCTGTGATTTCTCCTTGGTACTTTTTTAAATATTCTGTTTTTGTTGAATTCTCACTTTGTTCATGCATTGTTTCCTGACCTTAGTGAGCATATTTATGGCCATTATTTTGAAATCTTTGCAAGGTAAGTCACTTAGCTTCATTTAATTAAGATCATTAATATCTGTTATTTTCTTGTTACATTTGGAACATATTCCTTTGTTTTTTAATTTTTCTTAACTCTCTGTGTTGGTTTCTATGCATTAGCTAAAACAGATCTAATTCTCCACTTCTCCCACTCTTGAGGGTGTGGTCTCCTGCAGTAGATGAACTTATTTTCCACCCTGCTCCAGCTCTTGGTTGCCTCTCATGCCTTTGCAGTTGTCCGAGCAACCTACTTTGTTCTTACTGGTTCCCAGTACTTGAGGGTGTGTCAGTGTTCCAATGGGGAGGTCTTAGTCAGAACCTAGATGCAGGCTTATTGGAAGCCAGACCCTCAGGCAACAGCTTTGAAAGTATGCAGATGTACCTCTTACAGGCTGAGACTGGGAAATGTGTGTTTCTGTCTAATAATGAAAAATTATTCATTATCGTAATCAAGGGAGTCGGGTCCTAGACTCCACTGATTGGTTGGGGCCAGGGTAGGAAGTCGTTGATGACTGTATCAGGTCCTGATGTCAGCCATGGTGCCGCTCTGGCTAGGCTGGTGAGGTGTGGTCAGTAGGGTTGTTCCACCTTTTCACAGGCCTGGGATTCAAACACAACTGGGGTCGAGATGTTATCTTTAGTTTGACTGAAACTCTGTTCCCTTGATCAACAAGTCTAAGGCTTTTTCTTAAGAGAGTGTGAAACAGATAAAAAACTGGTATCCTAAGGGCTTCAAAGATGGAAGTGAAAAGAATGGAGGCAAAGTGAGCCGTGGAGCCATTAGACTGGACAAGGCCAGTTTGAATCAAGAAGACAGGAAGGAGGGGGGCTGTGGTAAAGAAATGGGGTTTCTGCATAGCCACCCCCCTTCCATGTGGGTTTCTTTCACTCACCTTTGGGTAGGAATCAGCCGGCTAGTTTCTGGGCTTCTTTCAGAGGAGATTGTCTTATATGTAGTTTTAGACTTACTGTCTCTGGTGAAAGAAGTAAGTTCAAGAGCTTCCTATGTTGTCTCCTAAACTTAAAAATTCTCTGGACTTAAGAGAGTGATAGAGAAAATGTTAACAATACAGATTAAATTTAAATGTACATCATTCTTTGGTAGTTGCATTGTGAACAGCACAAAAATTTGAAGAAATATCTATCCAGTATTCAAAACCTATTCAATTTAACAAGGAAGTTGCTCACATCACTGGCAGATGAGTGTCGTTTCTATGCATCTGTTATTTTACTTCCATCTTACTGCTTAATATAAGTGAATATATCAACTCACATTCACATCAAAATTCCTCTCATTCATCATTTGCAGCCATAGACAGGCTACACATTCAAGAGTTCAGCAAAAAGTCAACAAAACCATTTTGTAAAAATCAATTGGCTATAAAGAATTTATGATAAAGAGTATTTTATATTTTAATATTATCTAGAAATGGTGTGCTGCAATCCTCTATATCAAGTTGGCAATGTTTTTTAAAAATATTTTTAGTTATTTTTTTTTTTTTTAGGGAACGGGGAAGAGAGGGAAGGAAACACCATTGTGCATGAGAAACATGGAGCATTTGCTTCTCACAAGCCCCCAATTCAGGACCTGGCCTGCAATCCGGCGTGTGCCCTGACTGGGAATCGAACTGGCAACCTTTTGGTTCACAGGCCGGCACTCAATCCACTAAGGCACCTCAGCCAGGGCTCAAGCTGGCAATTTTTAAAAAGGGCTAGATAATAAGTATTTCAGGCCCTACAATTCCTGCGGCAGCTACTCAACCATGCTGTTGTCGGGGAGAGCAGCCCCAGTGATGTATAAGTGAAAGGGCAAGGCTATGTTTATATTTATAAAACCCAAGTGCCCTAGTTTTTATCAGTTTATAATAAACTTAGATGTGGATATCTATACATATTTCAGTGAGCCAGTTTTTAAAGCTTTACCAGCAAACCACTTAGTCCCCATTGTAAAGGGCTCCCCAGTGGCCTATCATCTGAAAAACAATCACCAGGCCTTGTTCAGGAGCCACAAGTGCTCGGTGCTCCCGCCTCTGCTTATGTCCGCCGCATTCACTGAAGCTTCGCCTTGGCCACACCCAGCTCTTTATACAATACTTCCCTAAACACACCAGGCTTTTACGTGCATCTAGGCATTTTAGTTACTGCTCCTCTGTCCAGCCTGCTCTTCCTGACCCCTGTCCTCCTGGAGAACTCTTGCTCCCCTGACGCAGGTCACATTTCTCCTCTGCGACTTTCCCCTGACCACTCTCCTATCACCTACATAGTGCATCTCTCACTTTGCGTACTGGGCCCAGCTCATCAAGGGCAGCCTCGTGTCCCGGTGCCCTGCCTCCCATCTCCTACTGGTGCTACTGAACTCCGTCAGTAGATATTTGATCAGTGGAGCATGTTGAGGATCTTGTGTTTTAATAATCACAGTAAGCCATACTGTATAGTGAACATGTTGTATCCCTTTGCAAGCACTTTTAATCCCGTTACTCCTGTAGTCCTCACCACAGCAGCCTGGGTTAGGTCCTGCAATCCCCATATTACAAACGAGGAAACTGAGGCTTGGAGTGGTTAAGAAACCCGTCCAGCTTGCACACAGGTCATGTGTGGTGGAACCAGGATTCCAACCCTAAAGTGGTTATCAATATGGTTGTAAAGGAAATAAATGTTCATATTCTGAGCAGTCACGTGAGAGAAAGGCCACCCTTACTTGGGAAGCTGCGGGGCACCTTCACGGAGGTGTTGACTGAGGGATGATAGAGTTATCCTGCGGGGAGAAGAATGCCACGCAGAAGTGAAGAGGTGACCGGAGGTGGCAGGAGAAGCAGGAATGGTCAGGCTTGGCTGGACCTCTGGCTGCGGTATAGAGTGGGTAGACTGAGCTGGAGGTGACAGTGAAGTTCAGACTCTCAGCTGCCCACCTGGCTTTGCCACACTTCCTCTGACAGTCCGTGCCCTTCTCCAGGTGCTTCTGGGTCCAGAGCCACCCCGGAGGGTGTTTGGACTGAAGTAAATTACACCATGCACCCCTGCCCCAGCGCAACCTCTGCCCGCTGATGGAATCAGGTGTGTGTGCATCTGCAAGCCATGAGAGGAAGTTACAGCCGGTCCATGTAGAATGCTAAGAGGAGGAGAGAGCGAATTGGTGGCAGTAGGGCCATGGGCCTCTTTTAGGGAAAGCTAGAACCTGGACCTCTGCTGCTTGTGAGGGCCGTGGGACCGAGTGCTCATTAGGCGCGTGGTGATGTGTGTTGAGTGTTGTTCTAGCTCAGCTTCCCATCATATTTTGGAAGCGTGCAGCTAATCCAAATTTAAAACCCAACTGTAGTGACACCAGCTACTTTGCCTAAAGGACCTTGTTTCAGCTGTAGTCAGAACAGTGTTCATCTCTGAGGATTTTACTTAAGCTTCTGGGCCTTCACTTATGTGGTGCCTCATTTAAGAAATTTCTAAGAACAAAATTCCAATCAGTATGGATCCTCCAGGGCCATTGCGGGAATAAGTGAGGAGGAGGAGGACGAATTTGGCATTTTCTCCAAATATTTGCTCTGCCCCACGTCGGGGAAGCCTGACTCAGCAATCACTGTCTTGCCCTGGTTTGCTGAAGGCTCGGTTTCTGATTAGATTTCAGAGCCTCGCTCCAGGAGACTAAAGAAAATATGCATTTACTCAGCCTCTTCATGACCATCAGTCCCTAAACCTAGAATTGCAATGTAAGGGGTGGGTTAAACGATACTTTTTCTTACTGTCTTAATCAAACAAGATGGCTGTGGAATGAGAAGCGGAACAGGTGTGACTGTGTCCCCGGAGGTAAGAGGAAAGAAGCAAAGGGCTGGGTGTCAGCTGGTGCCACTGGTCCCACGTGTGCTGGCTCAGTTCTTTCATTCTGAGCACGGACCACGAGTGAAGTGCTACGCAGAGAAACCACAGGTGCCACCTGTTCTCAGGTGGCTTCGAGTCTAGGAGACGTTTGTGAGAAGCTTTCAGATCATTAACACTGCCAAAGTCAATGTAAGTGCCTAATGACAGAGCATTGCCCCTGGAGTTAACAAAGGAAGAAAAGGCAGTTTCATAGCAAGCAGGGTGCAACTCATAAGAAACACAACCTGCTGAACTACAGAGATCCTGCTGGAGGAGTGTTCACATCTCTCCACCAGCACTGGGAAATAACAGCGCCCGAAACGTTTACACTAAAACGTGAGCAACATGGAAAGGCTAAGGCAGTGGTCCTCAGCCTTGGCTGCACGTTGGAATTACCTGGAGAGTATTTTTAAAAAATACAGTGACGCCTGGGCGCCAGGACTATGATGGAATGGATCTGGACTATAGGCTGGGCATGAGGATTTCTAAGAGCTCCCTGGGTGATTCCAATGCACTGCCAAGGTCAAGGTCAAGAACCACCATTCTGTAGAGTGAAGCCTCTGAGTGGTTTGAATCTGGTATGATCGGTTAGGTTAGTCCAGGGAAGCTTCCTGTTGGACATTTTATCAGGGACAGGACTGTGGTTTGATCAAAGAACCATGGAAGGGCAGGCAAACAGGATGGCCGTGATTAATTCACACGGGGGAGCCAGGCCACTGTGGAACCACCAGGGGCGGGACTGAGACTCCATCTCTGTAGCTCCCTCCTGGGCCCTGGCCCACAGAGGGCACACAGAACATGTGTGTGGAGTGAATGTTTGCACTCGGGGCGACAGTAGCTGTGAGGTTCAGGTAGCAGAAGTGGCCCCTGTGCATGCTTTCCCGCAGGCCATGTCTGGACTAGGGGTCACGAAGTATAGAGTGGACACTGAGTTCCAGCAAGTTGGCAGGAAGGACTTCAAGAACAGGCACGGCCCAGGAGAAGGCTGACAGGAAAAGTGGCCGTCCCTGCTAGCTCTGTGAGTGCCTGAGGATGGGGACCCCACCTGTCCTCTCGGCACGCGGCTGGCACAGAGAGAGGCTGGCTCCCCACATGTGGGTGGTGCTCTGCTCAGGGGCCCCTCCCTAGGGCTGCTCTGGCAGGAGAGTGTGTCTCTCTGCAGGGCCTGACCTGGAGACACGTTACTTCCTGATACAGTGAGATTTGGGACACAGCAACAAAAATTAATCCCACTTCTAAATCCCAAACCCTGTTATCTGCTTCAGCAAACAGTATTTTTTTTAGTTCTCCTCCACATTAATGTTTCATGGCTATGAGATCTGGTGGGGAAATAATGGTGTGGATGGGGATTTATTTCGTTTTCTGTTTCAATTTTGAAAAATTCACCTAGCACCCCTTAGGCATGAGAGCATCTATTTTTAAAAAATCAATTCAATAAATTGTCCTCGTGTCTCTACAGGCAGAAACGTCGAGTCTTGGTCTCTGTCAGTCACTGTGGGCTCTGGGTGGGGCAGCGAGTAGGCTGCTGTGTGAACCACAGAAGCACAATGGCCCATGGGAGCGTTCATGGGAGAGCTAGCATCCGAATCATGTCCGTGGATGGCCCAGTGGTGGTGAAGGGACAGTATTCCCCCGGGGAGCCCAGTGACAATGCTGCGCTGGGCCTGAGCCCTGGAGCTGCCTCCCTGGGGATGGTGGGCCGTGCGGAAAGGCCAGGCTCAGGCAGGGCGAGCTCTGTGCTCGGGGAGTGAAAGGGCAGATCGCGACTGGCCGTGGCCAGTGGCTCTTCCTCTGGGCCTGAGGACGTCAGGCCTGTTCTTGGGGCCTCATCGCCTCTGTGTGGGGCCGGGGGCGGGGGAGGGGGGGCGGGGGCGGTCTGCTGCACCTTAATGATTGGCAGGCCTTCGAGGTGCAGGCACCTGTGCCTGTTGCCTTATCTTTTGATAAATCAATGAACACTCAGAGGGACATTGTTTGAACAGTGTGTTCAGAGTTATTTTCTGGATTAGGAAGTGGCACTAAAATTGTAGCATCTTAAAAATATCTAATCAAAACTGTTGGGGCTTTCAGGGTTCTAGGCTTTGCCGGTGCCTGGCAGCCCCTTGGCGGCTGGCCCAGCCCTCCCATGAAGGTGTCCCCTCAGCAGGCCTGAGCCCTCTGACCATGCGAAGCCAGGCCTGGAGCAGGCCCTCCAGAGGCCAGTGCTGATGATGTCAAGGGGCCACGCCCTCTGGGGCCTCCTGTCTCCTCTGCTTCCATTGGAATGGGAGGGTAAACTAGGAAAAGAGACCTTTCAAGACTTCTGTTTAGACAATGTCGATGGCTGTTGGTAAACTTACAAAGAAGAGAGGATGTTAAAATTAGGTTTCTCAAACACAAAACAAGTATCTTTCCATAAAAAGGAAAGAAAAAAACGCTCGCCTCATTTTGTTCGGAACAGATTTCCTCCTTGTGCAGCTGCTGATGGTGAGCCAGCGTTTGGATTTACTTTCTGAATGCAGCTGGCATTCCCCTTGGTTCACCAGTGCTACCCACTCTTGCATTTGAACGAATCTCTGGCCCAAAGCATACTTCGCGGATAGACTTGCAGGCACTGCCCTTGACCTTTCCTTCTGGAAATACCAATGGCACCCCAGGGAACCTTACGTTTTGCTAAGGTTCTGACAGCACTGAGTCACAGACCTCGGTGAGTCGTCTGTACGCTCATCTTTGCACCAACAGCCCGCACTTGTTCTCATGCACGAATTGGCTCCCCTGGCTGTCCCATTGGAGTGACTGTCACTTCAAACTCATGGGCTGGGGCAATGGAGACTGGCGTGGCCTTTGTGACTAATATTTCTGCACAGAGGATAGGGTTCCTTAAATGTGGAAATTACCGGTTCCCTGGAGAAATCTTGACCTCTAGAATCCCATTTTTGGTAGCAGCATTTAGAGAAGACAGTGTGATTTCCTGATGGTCTTTCGAATCCATCTCTCCTCCAGAAGAAGGAGAAGAATATTCCCTTTCTTTGAAATCCCTGAGTGAAACCATGCTCCTCTCCCCGTCTGTCCTGCGCCCCCTGACCGATTCGTTCTCCTGAGAGGCCACTCAGATCATTTGTTTCCATCTGGAAAACTCCCACTGGCTCCTTATTGCCTGTAGGTTCTGTCCAGGTGACTCAAAGTCCCAGCACTTGTCCCCTCGTCTCTCCTGTGACATGGCACATGCTTCCCACCATAGACCCTCCACTCTAGAAGGCTCAGATTCTTGGCATCCTTTTTAGTCCTGGCTGCCGTGTCTCAGACATAAATTCAAAGGCAGATTTAGGAATCCAGTTGCTTGCTCCAGTCCCTTTTGTAGTGGCCTTCTACCATTTGGGGACCCCTGCTGCACTTATTGACCATGTCACAGCCGAGCCCTTGGTCGGGTTTTGTCCCACTACACTGTCCCAGCAGCTCCCTGTGTTTTCTCCATCCCGACTCCTCCTTCTTTAAGGACCTTACACAGTGCTGGGTGGCGACTAGTATGTTTGGGCTAAGGGAGGGCATCTGAATCTATTCATACTCACTGGAAAGGGAAAAGGTACTTGATGAGCTACTCAGAGGGAATAGGGCATCCTCTCTTGTAATCTGTTCTTATTCAGTCAAGTAGATGATACTCAGATATATGAAAACAAAGAAAAGCAAAGAGACATGGGGTAGACCCCGCCTTAAAGGCTGGTGAAAAAGAAGACATGGTAAGATGTTTTAACCAAAGAATTATCCAAATTTTCTGCAAAATGAGATATTGCAGGGTGAGACCAAGAGGAGAGCACGGGTGACTCCGGCTGAGTGGCAGGGCGTGGGCCACACATTCCCAGACTCCCAGGAATTCAGCTGTGGGGTGAACTATCATGGGCACCGAATGGAGGCTCTGCTGAGCAGCAGGACCCGGGGGAAAGGGGCTGAGCGATTTATTTGACGGCTGGTTAGATATGCAGAGGAGAGGGGAATCTAAGGTGATTGCAAGTGACACAGTATGTCTGGCAACGGTGAAGCATAATACAGCAATGTTTGTGATTTACAGAGTGAGTGTTTTGTGACAGGCTCTGGGCTGTTTTGAAGGCATCAGATAAATTGATCGGTACACCAAGCCCAGGAGATGGCATTGTCCTTATTCAACATACGGAGAAACCGGTACTCAGCAGTTACACAGCTAGTAAATGTCCAAGTTGGTGTTGAACTTCGCAACATTGCACAGCTCCTCCCTGCAGTGACTTTGAACAAACAAAGTCTTTACTGCTACATGCCATGCCCAGCAGGAACACACTCCGCCACTCATAAGTCATGGAGGAAGAAGACATCGTGAAAGACACACCGAGGGCACATCCTCAGCTCACATTCCAAGGAGTTTTCCCTCCAATGTTTTACTGTGAAAACTGTCAAGCATACAGCAAAGTTGAAAGGATTTTACAGTAAACACCCAAATACCCCCCACCTAGATCCTGCCTTCAACAATGCACTATATTTGCTTTACCACATCTCTCCAAGCACACATTCCTCTCTGCACCCATTAGTACATCTCTTACTCCTCAAAATAAATTGCATGTATCAGTACTCTTCCCCGAATACTTTAGCATGGATATCTTTAACCGAATTCTACATTTGCTTACGTTGTCTACAAAGTTAAGATATAAAAAATTGTACAAATGGTAAGTGTGCCTTTGCATGAACTTTGACAAATGCATACCCCCATGTAACCCAGACCTCTAAGCAGACCCGGAACATGACCACTGCTCCAGAAAAGTTCACCCTTTTTTCTTCCCCATTGGTCTCTGGCCCTTCATCCCCAGATGTAGCCATTGAGCTGATTTTTTTTCTGCCATTGATTAGTTTTGCCAGTTCTAGAATTTCGTCTAAATGGAGTCATTCAATATGTACTGATGTTAAAAGGCTTCTCTCAGTCATGTCATGTCTTTGAGTTTTATCTATGTGTGAGCTTTATCCATTTGTTACTAACTTACACTGCTGAGTAAAATTCTAGCATGAATATACCACAGTTGATCCATTTTCCTCTTGATAGACACCTGGGTCGGTTACAGTCTTGGGCTATCGTGAATGACGCTGCTGTAGAACATTCTTGTACAAACCCGTTTGTGTGTCTATACTTGGAAAAATACCTAGGAGTATTGCTAAGTCATAGTTAAGTTGTGTGTTTATTTTTATAATAAACTGCCAATCCTTTTCCCCAAGTAGTTTTACCGTTTGACATTCCACAGCACAAGGGGTCAACAATGCACAAGGGGTCTAGTCGCTGCACGACCTTGCCCAATAGGTGGCGGCGCCAACCTTGACAATTGTAGCCATTCCGTTAGGAGCGTAGGTTTTAATTTGCACTTCTCTGATGATTGATGATGATGTGGTGCTCCCTGTTCCATGTATTACTGTCCTTTTGTATATCATTCTTTGCAAAGTGTCTATTCAAATACTTTGCCATTTTTTAAATTGGGTTGTTTTTACTATTGAGTTGTTAAAGTTCTTCATACATCCTAGACATCAACCTATGGTCTGCCATACATGTTTGCCAGTATTTTTTCCACTCTGTGGCCTTTTATTTTCTTCACAGTGTTTTGATGAATGGGAGTTTTTAATTTGATAAAATTTAATTTATTAATATTTTATGGTTATTGCTTTCTGTGACCTATAAGGAAACTCTGCCTATCCCCAAGACATAAAGCTATTTATTTTCCTCCAAAGGCTTTGTAGTTTTATACTTTATGTTTTGGTTTGTAATCCATCTAAAATTCATTTTTGTTTATGGTGTGAGATGGGATCAAGCTTAATATATTTCCATATGGATATCCACTTATTCAAGCAATATTTATTGAAAAGTCTTTCTTTTCTTCATTGGATGGCTTTGGCACCATTGCTAAAAATCAAACGACTGTATGGTGCAGGTCTGTTCTGGACTATATTCTGTTGCATCGATCTATCTATCAATCAACATGCCAGTTGCACGCTTTCTTAATTGCTTTATATTAAGTCTCAAAGTCAGGTAACATAAATTCTTCAACTTTGTTCTTCTTTTTCAGAATTGATTTGGCAGTCCATGTCCTTTGCATTTCTATATAGGTTTTTGAATTAGCTTGATAGTGTTCCCCCCTAATATAGTCTGCTGAGTTTATGATTGGGATTGCATTGAAACTATAGATTAACTTGAAAGAATTGATATTTAACAATACTGATTTTCCCATGGAAATGGAGTTACCCATTTATTGAGGTCTTCTTTAATTTCTTTCAACGGTGTAATGCAGTTTTCAGTATGGAGGTCTTTGCATATCTTTGTTAAATTTATGTCTAAGTATTTTATGTTCTTGGTGTTACAACAAATGGAATTGATTCCAAGTTTATTTTCCAAATGTTTGCTGCTAGTTTACAAAAATATAATTGATTTTTTATAATCTTATATCCTGTGAACTTGATTGAGTTATTAATACTAGCTGTTGCTTTATAAGTTGCTTAAGATTTTATCAGACAAAAAGGTTGTATCTGTTTATGAAGGAGCTTGGTTTGTAATTTTTTAAAAATACTTTCATCAAGTTTTGTATATCAGGACTATTGCTAGTGTTCCCTCCTCTTCTATTTCTTGAATGAGTTTATATAATATAAAATATTCGTGTTAGTTCTTCCTTAAATATATGATCAAATTTATCTGTGAAAGTATACTAGCCTGAAATTTTTTATGTGGAAAGATTTTTTTCCTAATTTTTTTATAAATACAGGAAAATTCAGTCATTCCTGTTTCATCTTATGTCAGTTTAGGTAAGTCATATTTTTCAGACAATTTGTCTATTTCATCTACATTTTTTGGCCAAAAGTAGATCAAAATAAGTTTTTATTATCCATATAATGTCTCTGTGTTTTATAGTAATAACTCCCTTTCATTTCTGAAAGTAATATTTCTGTTTTCTTTCTTTTTATTTATCTACCTATGTCAGGATTTATCAGTTTTGTTGATCTTTTTGGAGAACCTACATTTAGGCTTTATTAAGTTTCTCTATTGCGTACCTATTTAGTTTATCCATTTTGTTGATTTTGACCTATTATTTCCTTCATTCCCTCTATCACTTGGTTTAGTTACTCTTTTTTTCTTTTCTAGCTTCTGAGCTGGAACCTCAGGTCATTGTTTCTTTTTGAAAGCTTTATTGAGGAACAACTGGCACACACTGAACTGTGCATGCCTACAGGGCAGCATTCGATGTGCTGTGTCGGGTGTGTGTGCCCGTGGAGCCATCGTCGCAGTCAGGACGACGTCTTCCTCAGCACACCTTCAAGAGTCTCCCTGGGGCCCAGGATCCAAAATGGCACAGAGGAGGCAGATGTTACACTTACCTCCTCCCAGTACCAAACTGGAATTACAACTAAAATATAGTGCAATCAGCCTTAACAACCAAGGGAAGGCTAGCTGATTAGAAGTCTTATAACCAAGGATTTACAGAAGAAACCACACTGAGGCTGGTAGGAAGGGCAGAGGCACGAAAAGGGCTGGCCCTGCTCACACGGGTGGTGGCTGAGGATCTGGAGGGATATGTCAGCTGCAAAAGATACCCCTGATGAGCATGAGGCTCAACCCCAAGCTGGGCTCCTGAGCCCAGAGCACATCTGGCTGTGAAAAGCAGTGGAGATTCTCTGTGCCAGGGAGAGACAGGGTTCTGCTAGAGACAAAGGCACCCTCAGAAAGGCCCAATGCACAAAATCTCATTCACAGCCACGCATCCTGAGCTGTCACAGAAGGATGGTGGAGTGGACTAGAGACATGTGAGGGGTGACTGTGGTTTGTGATTCCAGGGAGAGAGCTGAAGGGACATCTGCCAGGATCCCTGTGCAGAGTCCTTCTCCCACACCACAGATGCCATCTTTCTTGGGTGGAGCACTCCTCTCCATACAGCATTAGCCTAGGGGAATTAAATAGCACCACCCTTTGGACTCCCTTTGCCCCAGCCTGCAGAGCTTGTGTCCTGCTGAGGAGTCATCTGCCAGGATTGGTGTGTAAAGGTCCAGGCAGACTCAGGATATCAGGGACTGAAGTGTGTGGATATGGGCCAGGGGCCACTCCCCCCACCTTCTTGTAAGCCTGATTGGAACTTCCCCCTCACAGGAGATTCACTAGCCTCAAGCTCTCAACTTCCAGCAGCCCCACCCTGCTGAGACTGGGCTTCTGGCTTAATCTGGGACAGAGTGAGTTGTGTGGCTCTGGGATGGGGACCATTTTACCCTTGCATGCTTGACTGGTGCAGAGCCCTCCCTTCACTTGGCCAAATCTTGGTCTGTTTGGGCCTGGTAAACTCCGGGGTCCTCACCCTGACTACTCCCTGCGACCCCACTGCAAAGATGTGCAAGCACCCAGTGGGTGGCTGCTATACTTGGTATACCCTGGGACTTTTGCTGAGTGGCCTCAGACCCAGCACTGGCACCAAGTTTGAACATGTATCTGTCTGGTGAACACCACTCACCCCTACCTGGTGACTCACTGACTCATACAACTCAGGTACAGCCAGAGGCTCTTTCAGTTACTGAGCATAACAGGAAGCTGGCAGATGGAAGCAAGCAAAGGTGGATCTCAGGGTGCCTTGGGACTTTTGCTACTGAGCTTCTGGACTTGGTACTGCTAAAAGCCAGCCTTGGCACACAGCATGGCCCTTCCTGCGCACACTGAGGCACAGCATAGGTAGCGACAATCTGTGAGTGACTTCGTAGCTCCAAACAGGTTGCCCAGCCAGTCACAGGCAGCATCTGACATTGGCCTGAATCAGAGTCCCTCACCAAGAGGTTCCAGAATCAAAATACCCAGTGGTCAGCTTCAGACCACATCAGGTAGGATCCAAATAGCTTTACAAGTCACATATCCACACGGGCTTCAGCAGACACCAGACACCAGACACCATTGAGGCAAATTCCCCTTCATGTGGTCAGCACCTGCACAGAAGCTCATACACTGTGGTCATGGTTGATCATAACACCAGTCAGCCTGAGGATTTCCCCCATACGTGAATGGGCCAATAGAAATCAAGACTCATTACAACAGGGGGCCCACATAAACCACACAAGGGGCATTCCTGGAGCACCCAGCTCAGGTGATGAAGGGGATTGTGCCACTGGGTCCCACAGGACACCTACTACATAAGCCTACCCTCCCAAGACTGGGGACCATAGCAGATCTACCTAATACATAGAAACAAACACAAAGAGGCATCGAAAATGGGGAGACAAAGAAACATGTCCTCAATGAAGAACAGAAGAAATCTCTAGAAAAAGAGCTAAATGAAATGGAGACAAGCCAATTTATCAGATATAGAGTTTTTAAAAAATGGTTATTAGGATACTCAAGGAACTTGGTGAGGACTACAACAAGAAAAAGGACATAGAAACCATACAAAAGAACCAGTAAGAAATGTAGAATATAATATCTGAAATGAAGAATACACTGAAGCCCTGGCTGGTGTGGCTCAGTGGGTTAAGTGCCAGCCTGCAAACCCAAAGGTTGCTAATTCAGTCCATGGTCAGGGCACTTGCCTGGGTTGTGGGACAGGCACTCAGCTGGGGCCATGTGGAAGGCAACTGGTCCACGTTTCTCTTGCGTGTCAAAGTTTCTCTTCTTCTCCTTCTCCCTTAAATAAAAGGAAGGAAGGAAGGAAGGAAGGAAGGAAAGAAGGAGAAAGAAAGAAAGAAAGAAAGAAAGAAAGAAAGAAAGAAAGAAGGAAAGAGAAAGAGAAAGAATACACTGGAAGGGATAAACAGGTTGGATGAAACAGGAGATCAAATTAGTAATTTAGAAGACAAGTTAGCAGAAAACACCCAGTCAGAACAGGAAAAAAAAAAGAATTTTAAAAAATGAGGATAGGTTAAGGGACCTTTAGGACAACCTGAAGTGTAGCATCTTCATCATAGAGGTACCAGAAGGAGAAAAGAGAGAGTAAGGGATGGAGAACATATTTGAAGAAATAATGACAGAAAACTTCCCTAATCTGGTGAAGGAAAAAGACACACAAGTCCAGGAAGCTTAGAGAGTCCCAAACAATTTGGACCCAAAGAGGCCTACACCAAGACACATCATAATTAAAATGGCAAATGTTAAAGACAAAGAGAGAAAAAAACCACAAGAGAAAGACATGGGGGCTCCCATAAGGTTGTCTGCTGATTTCTCAAGAAAAACTTTAGGCCAGAAGAGATTGACATGAAATAATCAAAGTGATGAAAAGCAAGAACCTGCAACCAAGATTACTTTACCCAGAAAAGCTGTCATTTAAAATTGAAGGAGAAATAAGGAGCTTTCCAGACAAGAAAGGAGTTCAACATGACCAAACCAGTATTACAAAAATGTTAAAGTGTCTTCCAGAAGAAGAAGGAGGAGAAGGGGAAGAGGAAGAAGGAAACAGGAACATAGTTAAAAGAATAAGTTGGCAATAAATATGTACCTATCAATAATCACTTTAAATGTAAATGTATTAATCCAATCAAAAGACATCAGGTAGCTGAATGAATAAGAAAATAAGACCCAAATGTATGCTGTCTACAAGAGCTTCACCTCAGAATGAAAGATATGCACAGACTAAAAGTAAAGAGGAGGAAGATATTTCATGCAAATGGAAGGGGAAAAAATTGCAGTAGCAATACTTATATCTGACAAATTGACTTTAAAACAAAAGCTATAGTAAGAAACAAAGAAGGACACTACATACTGACAAAGGGAACAATCCAACAGAAGGATCTTTACCCATGTTGGTAAATTATGCACCCAACATGAGTGCATCTAAATATGTAAAGTAAATCCTTTTCTTTTAATTTTAAAGATTTTATTTATTTCTTTTTAGAGAGAGAGAAGAGAAAGAGACAGGGAGAGAAACATCACTGTGTGAGAAAGAAACAGTTGCCTCCCACACATCCCCAGCCAGGGACCTGGCCCACAACCCAGGCATGTGCCCTGACTGGGAAATGAACTAGCAACCTTTCAGTTCATAGGCCAACATTCAATCCACTGAGCCACACCAGCCAGGGATATAAAGTAAATCTTGATGGTCATAAAGGGGGAGTTGATAGTGATACAGTCATAGTTGGGGATTTTAACACCCCATTGACATCAATAGCTGGATCTTCCAGACAGAAAATCAACAAGAAACAGTGACAGTAAGTGACACATTAGATCAGATGGATTTAATTGATGTCTTCACCACATTTCATCCTCAAGCAGCAGAACATACATTCTTTTGAAGTATACATGGAATATTTTCTACAAGAGACCACATGTTAGGACACAAAACAAATCTCAATACATTTAAGAAGACTGAAATCATACCAGGCATCTTCTCTGACCATAATAGTATGAAACTAGAAATCAATCACAAAAAATCCCCCTGAAAAACACAAAAAGACACGGAGACTAAATAACATGTTACCAAACAATGAATGGATTAACAATGAGATCAAGAGAGAAATTAAAAGATAACTTGAAACAAATGCAAATAAGGACAAAACAACCCAAATCTATGGGAAACAATGAAAGCAGATTTAACAGGGAAATTCATAGCATTACAGGCCTACCTCAAGAAACAAGAAAAATCTCAAGTAAAAATCTAACTTTACACTTAAAGGTACTAGGGGAAAAAAAGCAATAAACAAAGCCCAAAGTGAGTAGAAGAAAGGAAATAATAAAGATCAGAGCAGAGCCCTCAGTGGATTGAGCGTGGGCTGCAAACCAAAGGGTCGCCGGTTCGATTCCCAGTCAGGGCACATGCCTGGGTTGCAGACCAGGTCCCCAGGAGGACCACGTGAGATGCAACCACACATTGATGTTTCTCCCCATCTCTTTCTACTTCCTTCTGTCTAAAAATAAATAAATAAAATCCAAAAAAAAAAAAAAGATCAGAGCAGAAATAAATGAAATAGAATCTGGAAAAAATACAAAAGATCAATGAAACCATGAGCTGGTTTTTTGAAAAGATAAATAAGATTGACAAACCTTTAAGCAGGCTCATCAAGAAAAAAGAAAGAAGACCCAAGTAAATAAAATAAAAATGAAAGAGGAGATGTAACAACCAATTCCAAAGACATACAAAGAATTGTAAGAAAGTATTATGAACAACTATATGCTATTAAATTGGACAATCTGGACAAAATGAATACATTCTCAGAGACATACAATCTTCCAAAACTGAATCAGAAAATCTGAATAGACGAATTACAACTATTGAAATTGAAGCAGTAATCAGAACACTCCCAACAAACAAAAGTCCTAGAAGAGATGACTTCACAGGTGAATTTTACCAAACATTAAAAGAAGAACTAAAACCTATCAGTCTCAAACCATTTCAGAAACTTCCAGAAGAAGGAAAACTTCCAAGCTCACTTTATGAGGCCAGCATTATCCTAATTCCAAAACCAGAGAAACACACTACAAAGAAAGAAAATTAAAAGCCAATATCCCTGATGAATGTAGATGCTAAAAATCCTCAAAAAAAATTAGCTAGCCAGATCTAGCAATATATTGAAAAGATCAAACACTATGAGCAAGAGGGATTTATTCCAGGGATACAAGGTTGGTACAATATTTGCAAACCAAGAA
Organism: Micronycteris hirsuta; assembly: GCA_004026765.1. Taxonomy (NCBI): domain Eukaryota; kingdom Metazoa; phylum Chordata; class Mammalia; order Chiroptera; family Phyllostomidae; genus Micronycteris; species Micronycteris hirsuta. The sequence goes on along the minus strand of PVJI01017100.1, from coordinate 10,619 downwards.
ATGTGATACACCAGACAAATAAAATGAAGGATAAAAAAAATCACATGATCATATCAATAAATGCAGAAAAAACATTTGATGAAATCCAGCACCCATTTATGATAAAAATGCTCAGCAAATTGGCAACAGAGGGAACATACCTCAATGTAATGAAGGCTATATATGAAAAACCCACAGCCAACATCATACTTAACAGGGAATTGACTTTGGGTGGTGAACACACAGTACATATACAGATGATGTGTTATAGAATTGTCCCCCTGAAACCTATCAAATTTCATTAACCAATGTCACTCCAGTAAGTTTAGTTTGGAAGGAGTTTCCTTAGGCCCCTTTGTATTTCTTTCCTCCTGTCCTTGAGCCTCCTCCTCTATCTCCAAGCCACCATTGATCGCGGTAGAATAGTTTTTATGTAAATAGAATTTTAAGTAAATAGAATTGTAGTGTATATATTCTTTTCAATGGCTGCTTTCACTGAGCATAATGATTCTGAGGTTCACCCAAGCTCTTACATTATTAATAGCACCTTTCTTTTTTATTGTAGCAGCTTATCGAGATGTAAATGAACCATACAGTTCACCCATTTAAAGTGTACAATTCAATAGGTTTTAGTGACTTATTTCTTATTATTGCTCAGCAGTATTCTGTTGTATAACTATATCACAATTTGTTTATTTATGACATCCAAATGTTTTTTTAAGATTTTTTTATTGCTGAATAATATTCCATTTATTTTTCAAGAGAGGGGAAAGAAGGGAGAGAGAGAGGGAGAGAAACATCGATATGTGAGAGAAAATCAATCAGTTGCCTCTTGCACACCCCCAACCAGGGACCTGGCCCGCAACCCAGGCATGTGCCCTGGCTAGAAATTGAACTGGCGACCTTTGGGCTTGCAGGACGATGCTCCACCCACTGAACCACACCAGTCAGGGCCACAAGATCCAAATGTAATGGGCATTTGGTCTGTTCCCAGATTTAGCTATTACAACTATAGTTGCTTGGAACGTCCACGTAAGTCCTTGAATGGACATATACTTTCACTTCTCGTGGGTAGATACATGCATCATTTAGTAAGTATATGTTAACTTTTAAAGAAATTCCCAAACTGTTTTCCAAAGTTTTTTTTAACCATTTCAGCTTCCCACTAGTAACATAAGAGCTCAATAGGTACACATCTTTACCAGCACCTGGCGTGGGCAGTGTTTAAATCTTAGACACTCTCCTAATTACACAGTGGCATTTCCTTGTGGTCTTAATTTTTATCGTCTCAATGACTAACATCTTTTCGTGTACTTATTTGCTGTATGTGTATCTTTTTGGTGAACTGTATGTTCAAATAGTTCATTCAATTTTAAATTGGGTTGTGTAATTTCTTAATGTTGAATTTTGACAGTTCTTTATGTATTTTGGAGAAAAGTCTTTTATCAGATATGTGCAAATATTTTCTCCCAGTCTGTGGGGAAATTTTCTTAAGAAATCTTTGGTAATCCAAGATCACAAAAACTTGCTCTTACGTTGCCTTTTAGATGATATGTAGTGTTACCTCTTATATTTGGGTCCATCATTCATTTTGAGTTAATTTGTGTGTATGGAGAGAAGTGTGGATTAAAGTTTTTGGTTTTGTTTTTTTTTTTTTTGAGGGGAGGCGGATTTAGCTAGCCAGCTGTTCCAGCTTGTATGAGAAGACTATCTTTTCTCCACTAAATTGGCTTTGCACCTTTGTCAAAAATCAATAGACCATATACATGTGGTTCTATTGCTGGACTCAGTATTGTTTCTTTGATCTGTTTATGTATCGCAATGCTGTTGTAATTACTATAGCTTTATAAGTCTTGAAATCAGGTACTGTAAACCCTCAAACTTTGTTCTTTTTCTAAAGTTGTTTTGGCTGTTTTAGTTCTTTATTTTTTCTATGAATTTAGAATCAACTTGCCCGTTTTTCTGTTATTGGTTTCTAATTTAACTCCATGTGGTCAGAGAACATACCTTGTGTTACGTGAATCAATTTAAATTTGTTGAGACTTATGTTATGGCCAGATTAAGGTCTGTCTCAGTCAACATTTCAAGTTCATTTGAAAAGAATGTATATATATTTTGTTGTTGGGGAGTATTCTGTAAATGCCAGTTAAGTCATGGAGGCTGATCGCAATCTTCATATTGTCTGTGTTTTTACAACTTTTTTCTAGTTTTATTAAGTGCTGGCAACCCAGTGTCAGGATCCTCAGTTGCAATCGAAGGCTTGTCTGTTTCTCCCTTTCATTCTATCAATTTTTGTTTCATGTGTTTTGAAGCTCTGCTGCTAAGTAATATACATTTATGATTATTATGATGAATTGACCTTTTTTATCATTACCAAAAGCTCTCTTTATATCTAGTGATACCCTTTCTTATAATCTATTTTATTTAATATTAATATAGCTACTCCAGCCTTCTTAGGTTCACTCGTTTGCATGATGCATGTTTTCCTATCCACTTACTTTCCATCCATGTATTTATTTAAGGTGCATCTTTTACAGACGGCACATGGTTGGGTTTTCATTTATTTTCTCAGTTCTGACAGTCACCATGTCTTAATTTCAATGTCTGATGTCCACATTCAAAGGCCCTACCCATGCCTCTCAGTCTTCTCTATGAAGCCTAGTCCTCCGACCCAGACTGACCCGTTTCCGCTGAAGCCAGGGCATTGGAGGGGCTGCCAATGGCACATCGCTTATGACTCTGTTCCCAGACTTCAGTCACTCCTGGGCTTTGATAGTTTCCATGTCCAGGCACCACCTGACCTATTCATATTTAATACTTTTCTTTAGAAGTAGTCACTTTGAAAACTATATCACCATAGTAATCACTACCATAACATGGAACACCACAATCACTAGCCATAAAGGAAGGTAACAATAATACAGGTATCATAGAAAAAACCCACAATTTTATTAAATTCTAGATGGTCACTGCTGTTGGCTGAAAGCTCTGAGACTGAACCCCCTCTCCTTGGAAAGAGAGGGTGTTAAAGACACACCAGTACCAGCCTGAGGCTTTCTCTGTGGTATATACACTCAGTAGGCTTGGAAAGACCCCGAGGGGCAGGTGACTTGAATACAAGATTCAAGGTTATTTAGACGTAATCGGGCTCCTTCAGGGTGGTATGGCGTAGACTGATTCAAGGTTATTTAGTGTCAGGTTTTGGAATGTCCTGAGCTTACCTGTTAACCCCTTGGCATCTCAGCCATTGAGAAACGCTTCCCGAGAGCGTCCCTGTTGTTCTCTGTCACATCTCTGTGCCCAGAACATTGCTCGGCACATAGTGTGCTCTCACCAGCCACCGAATGAATACGTGCATTGTGACAGTGCTTGTCTTTTGTCCCCTAGCAGACAGTAAATCCCTTGAGAGCAGGAACTACCTTCTAACAATCTTTATCTCACGGGCCCAATACATACTTTTGAGTTGAAGTAGAAGATGCGGGATCACTTCGAGATGCCCTTTTTCTCTGGGGGGTGAGAGTTCACAAAATGTAAGCAAAGATTCTAATAAACTGTGTTTTCAGAACCCCAGGGCACGCAGTGATTAAGCTGTTTTGCTCTCCTATCTTCTCATTATTACTAATTTTTCTTCTGTGCTTTCCCTGCCTCTGCATACGTTTTCGAAGGGCCTGATTTATTAAGGGAAAGTCCTGCTGATTGTTTCTGTCTTCTGCTAATCGCTGTGCAGATGGAGCCCTGGTGCCACTCAGCAGTGTAATGACTGCTGAGTGCTAGTGTAACGGAGAATGTTAGACCCTCGCAGTGCCCTCGTTCTCACGACGCAACCCAGCGGCCTGTGCAGTTACTCAGGCCAGTGTTCGGCCAACGTGCCCCGAGTCATGACAAGTCTTTAAGAACAAGAAACGTTAAGCAAGATGAAATTTTGTTCCGAAGCCGCTTACGTTCAGTATATGTCTCTCTTTGCTACGGAACAGTGAGCAGACACAAGTGAAAGGAACACCAGCATAAAAGTGAGAACACAAATGTGCCGCTTGCGTGTGAAGCCCTCAAAGAGTTCACCCTGTATTGGGACATATGCCCCAACAAAGATTTCTGAAAACTAAAATCAGTCCTGTTAATAACAAGCAGTCCAAACATCACTGAATCTGGGTTCTCAACAAACAGGAGCATCTATGAAAGAGAAAACAAAGGGGACCGGTGGGATTTGGGCACCCGCAATGGGCCAGGCCAGTGGTTCTCAAAGTAAGACCACTGGGTCAGCAGCCCCAGGCTTACCGAGAACTTGTTAGAAACACAAACCCAGACCCACGGAAGCTGAACTGATGGGGACAGCACCCTGCAATGTGGTCGCATGAGACCTCCAGGTGATTTCAATAGAAGACCAGCTTGGAAGCTCCTGGAGTAGGCGTGCGGCACACATTACTCCAATTGATCCTCTTGGATCCAAAAAAGCAGGTATTGGTCCCCTTTGACCCATAAGGAAATTGAGACTCCATGAAGCTCCTAAGTTTCCCAGGTTTACACAACCAGAAACAGAGATAGCAAAAGATGTTTTGGCAATGTATGATTTCCCACTTGAATCAGTGTTTCTCAAACTGTAAGACGTAATCGAATTACCAGGAGATTAAACCTTAAAATGTAGATTCTGATTTAATGAGTCTGGAGTGAGCCTGAGAGTCAGTGGTTTTAACTAGCAGGGGCTGCCGGTGGGGCTGCTGTGCAGAGCACTCTGGGTAGCGAGGCCTCACCTATTGCAGCGTGGACAGCCGGGCCTGCAGCCTGGGCCTCCCTGGGAACCGTGAGAGCTCCAAATCCTAGGCCTGCCCAGACCTAGTGGATCAGAAACTCCGGGGGGTGGGGCCCAGCAGCCGGTTTTAACTAACTCTTCAGGTGATTCTGATTCATGCTGAAGTCTAAGAACCACTCTCATATTTCCATGTTGGAAAACTCAGTATCTGCCAGGTATGAAGCCAAGTGGCGCTTACATTGTGGGTATTGGAAAGTTGTTAAAAGAGAAACGGACAAAGAAAACAAGCAAACATTTAAGCCTGAGTGGTAGCTGGCAGTCAGTGTTTCCCCATGAGGTGAGGGAACAGGAATGACTGTCACTGGGCCGCATACAAGAGCACAGCTCTGCAAAGGCTCTTAGGGACACGGGTCGAGGGCGGCCAGCAGGCCCTGGCTCTGAGGGAGGGGCGTTTTGACCAAGGGACACGGTGATGTGTGAACATGCTAGATGGCCTTGCACAGAAGGGAGATGCTGAAGTTTCCCCAGGAAAATGTCTAACACTTGAAACCTATATAATTTCATTAACCAATGTCGCCCCAATAAATTCAATTAAAAAATTTAAGAAGAAAAACAGTAGAGGAGACATGGCTACAATTCTGGCATACAACAAAGTATGTAAAAAAAAAAACAACAGAAAACCTTGGGATTTTTCTTTCTAATCTTGTGCAATCTTAAAAATTCATATGGCTATCTTCATTTATATCAAACCAATGCAGGTTGCTTTGATATAAGTAGCCTTTTATATTATCATTAAGACCAAGGGGAGAGGTGATGGCGTGTCACTGAAGTGAAGGGACCTGTCACCAACATCGAGATCAGATGGGCTCCCCTGCTCCCTCCTCTGTCTTGGTGCTAACCCAGACTCGATTCACAGAAACGAGGGCACCGGCGTGTCCGTGACCTTCGGGGCTGCGTGAAGGTGATCACAGAGGACAGGGGCCCAGACATTCCGTGTTTCAGAAGCACACGTGTTTGTTTCCTGTTTGGGTGGGAATTTTGAGAAGTTATCTTCAGGTGCTTTTTGGTAATACAGCAGACAGGAAAGACCTTTGATTCATGCATCAGATACTTTTGCCATCTAAGGAAATATGCATCAAAGTGTTTTCAGTGAAGAAAAGATGATCAAAGAAATTCTGCATCATGCCACTCACACTGTCATTGTCATCGCATGGAAATGAGGGAGGGTCTCAGAGGACTCCGTTTCCATGGTTATCTCTCCCATCCAGCGTTCAAACACCGCTCCATCCCTGAAGTCGTGGCACACACAGGAAAGCGTTCAGTTTTGTCGCAAAGTTCTTGCTCAAGAATGTTCGATCTTAAGGAAAAAGATTGCTTAATGAGTCTGTTTTGTGAGCTACACTAGTTACTGAAGAGAATAGTAGATTTTTTAAAAATATTTTTGTTAGATTTTTTTTATTTATTAATTTTTAGAGAGAGGGGAAGAGAAGGAGAAAGAGAGCGAGAGAAACATCAATGTGTGGTTGCCTCTTGCAAGCCCCAAACTGGGGACCTGGCCCACAACCCAGGCCTGTGCCCTGACTGGGGACAGAACCAGTGACACTTTGGTTTGTAGGCCAGTATTCAAACCATGCAGCCACACCAGCCAGGGCTACTTTTCTTCATCTTAATAAGTTTTTATCCCTTTTCATAATATTGGGGGGTGGGGGGACTGGGGAAGGGAGACATGTAGACAACCAAACAACATAAAGCCTGATTGTGAAAACTTTTATCAGAATCTTCTTCCATCAAAGCTAGCACTCTTCTATATAATCAAGAAATATTCCAAAGTCACTTCTCATTTCATTACAAATGTGTATATGAATAGGAACAACATTTTTGTGTTTTAAACAATATCTACTATTTTCACTGCCCCATTAAATACAAGGAGAAACAGAGCAGCTAGTCCTTCAGAGGCGCAGGCCCTGATCTCGGACCGTCGCCCCCCTCGTCGGCCTGCCGTGGGCTTGGCACAGTCGGAGCACGCGGACGTGTCTTTTAGTCAATGCTGTATTTGCTTTCTTTTTCAAAAACACATTTTATGGAACATTTTCTTATTGGTATGCTACCATGAAACACTTTGTAAATTACTACCTTTGGGGACGTCAATACTAAGTATATTTGTCAATAGAGACCAATACAATGGCCAAATCATTAATAACAGCGTATTCACCACAAGCTATAAGGTAAAGAGGCCAATTAATCTCAGTCTCTTGTACACTCACATTTATTGAGCTTTTATGTGCCAGGTACTGTTAGGTCTCAGTGCACAAAGGTAACTAAATGAGACACAACTCCTGCTTAAATAGAACCTTCAGTTCAGGAGAACAAACGCACAGTACGAAATTGCGAACAGTAAGAAAGGTAATAAAGGAAAAGTTCATCGAGAACACGTGATGGAAAGACTTGACCTCATGAGGGACCAGAGTGAGGAGGAACTATGTGGGAAGGCTTCCCTGTGGAAATCACTTCTCAGCTAAGACCTGAAGAACAAATAGGCTGAAGGAAGAGAAGGGATTGGGAAGCTTCCTGGGTAAAGGAGTCACGTGGGCAGAGGCCCTGAGGTAGGAAGGTCAGGAGGAGGCCAGTGTGGCCTGCAGGCAGAGAGCCCAGGGGCAGCAGGACAACTGGAGAGCCGGCCACAGAGGGAGCTTTCACAGGATTTGAGGATGGACTTGGAGAGACATGGGCAGGAGAGAAAAGCGAGCATCAAGCCTGTCTCCCAAGTTCCAATAGCAGGATATCTGGTGATTTTAATTGTGGCTGATACCTCTTACAACTTTACCATGCAGTTATGATAAAAGCAGACTCAAACATCCCTGCCGAGTGCTACATTCCCAAGCTGGTTCTGAAATGCATGTTAAAGGAGTAGCTAGTATTTATTTATTTGCTTGCTTATTATTGTAGTGAACCTGGCCTTGACTCATTTTAATTGCTAAAAGTCTCAGGAGTTTTCATTTTAAAAAGTTGATTTTAACATACATTAAGAAGGATGTTTTCATATAGTTGTGGTTTTTTTTTTTTGGAGTTTTTCTCCCATTGGAGAGATCAAAGTTTAGGTCCATAGTTCATAAATTAATCAACAAAATTATTAAAAATCAATGTATTAAATAGTTATGTAGGCAAATCTTATACTTCTGAAACTGCCAGCTGCTGCCTACAGTTATGGTTCAAAGTGGATCATCGTCTTCACGCCCCCAGGCTCGGGGGTCCGGGGGCCACAACATGTCGTTCACCTCACTCAGTTCAGGCTGTTCTCGATTTCTTCCATCTTGTTTATTTTCACATTTTTGAAATTATGTATCAGACTTCCAATTTTTAGCCATCAATTTTTATTCTATGTTTATAAAATATATGTTTAGAATATATATGGAATGTATATTTATATTTACATGTTGAACATGTAATTTTCCCAATGTTTTTAATAAAATTTTTCACACATATAGAAGAGTTAGAAGTGTAGGTAAATACATCTGTACCTACTACCTAGGTTCTATAATTAATATTTTGCTCTATCACGTCTATCCATCTATCCCACAATTCACCCATCAGCCCATTGAGTCCTTTGGTACCTTTCAAACGAATTTGTGAACATCAGAACATTTTATTCTTTGGTACTTTAGTATGCATACGATTGACTAGAGTTTAATTTTTTGTTTGTTTTTTGTTTCCTTTTTGGGGTAAAAGTTACGTACAGCGAAATGCACAAATCTTAAGCGTAGCATTCCTTGAGTTTTGACAAATGCATATACCCTGACACTCAGACCCTTGAAGATGCCAAACCTCAGCATCCCGAAGTTTCCAGTCCTCCCTGCCTCCACCCCTACCCCGCCCCCAGGTAACGCCCTTCCGAGTTACTTAACCACATGTGAGAGTTGCCTGTTCACAGCTGCTTAGTGTCTACTCTTTCGTGTTTGGCTTTGTTCACTCTTCATAATGTTTAGGGGGGTTTTCTTTCCATTTTACTTGGGTTTCAGGTGCACATATTTGCGGTGCCCAGCTGGCACCATACATAGTTATCGCAATATTAATGACCCTCTTCCATATGCTCCCCACATCCCCATGACTGTCCTGTAACTACTGATCTGTGCCTCTCAGTCCCTTCGCCGTCTCCTTCGCCCCCGGCCCCTCTGGCCGCCAGCTGCTCACTCTCTGTCTCTATGAGTCTGTTTCAGATTTGTTTATTCATTTTTTATTCATCGTCGTCATTTCTGAGAGCCATCCCTGCTGTAGTTATCAGTAGTCTTTTCCTCTTTACTGCTGAACAGTATCCCATTGCATCAGTCCACCTGTGTATTTCTCTTGTTGACGGACTTCTGGGCTCTGTGCAGTTCTGGGCTCCTGTGAACGGTCGTTAGACAAGTGTTTTGTGAGCACGTGCGTCCGTTCGTCTTGGGTAAAGGCTCAGGAGAGGAACCGAGTGCTGAGGGCTGGGTCATCAGGCAGGTCTGTGTTCCGTTTTATAAGAAACTGCTCAACCCCTTTTCATGACGATTGTACGATTTCATACTCCCTTCAGCTGCTCCACACCTTTGACAAGATTTCTTTTCGGTTTCAGACATTCTAGTGGATGTGTAGAGAAAGTATAAGTTTTCAATGATTATTCTCTAAGAGGAAAACAATCAAATGACCCCGAAATATCTCTTTCTCTCTCTCTCTCTCTCACACACACACACACACACGCACACACACACACACAGTTCCTAGTGCTTTTTAGAGCCGAGCATAACCCATAACCGGGTGCTGTAAACACAGCGTGTAGCACAAGGACAGCAATGTGTGTGGGAAGCGAATGTATTGTAAGTACTAAAGGCTTAAAGCCACGAATTTTCTTTCCAAAAGCAAGCTGTTAGCTTCCAAGGACTTGCTTTGAGCTCCGGTGAGAGCGGCCCGGGCAGAGGGTGGCTGTGTTCACATCGCGTACACTCGGTGCTCCACCCATGGGGTCCCCTGGGATGACCACTATATGGCTTACAATACATGGCCGTGGTCTGCACTTTGAGCTTTTTTCACAAAAGGAAAAGCAAAACCACTGTACTCCAGAAAGACTAGCTGGCCTGGGGACATTGAATTCCAATTTTTTGTTTTGCTTTAGAATGCATGTAATAAGACCTATTGATAGCAGAGATGCATACCTTCCCCAAAACTTTAAAGAAAATCATGTTTCAAACAGGTGTCTGCACTGACCCAGGGGATACTGTCCTCACACCCCCGTGTAACAAGCCTTGACCTGGGCCCTCCCTTTGGGGCCTCACTGTAGAGAGCAGTGTGACGAACAGGAGCCGGTTGCAGAGCTAGAGGAAGCCTGGTTTGAAACTGTGCTCTGCCGCATACTAGCTGTGTGGCTCAGGCAAGTCCCTTAACCATGCAAAACCTCAGTTTCCCTCTCTGTCAGGGGAAGGATTGTCCTTCCTCCCTTGGGAGGGTGTTGGGGTGACTAGGCCGCACATCTAAAGCTGCTAGCACAGGGCACTCGTCTGAGAGACGCCTGCTGTTGTCACAGGAGAGCTGGTCCCTCTCTCCTCCTGCCCCACCGTCTTCAGACCCACGAGCCTCCCCCGGGCTGCCCACCCGAGAAGGCCAAACTACACAACCCCTCACTTCCTGTCTATTTCCTCAGTGAGCCTGAAAGAGAACGATGAGAAAATAATTTTAGTGGAATTGTTAACAGTGAATGGCACCAGATGTTAGACCTCGGTCCTTGACTTTTGGCTAAAAAAGAATTGAGAGCCAAGATTCAAATATAAGCAAAAGTCTGTTCAGAAAGTCACAGAGGACTTCCGCCAAGATGGCGGCGTAGGTGGACGCACTTCGCCGCACGCACAACCAGAGAGTTTAAACAACGAACTCAATA